>JAVTVY010030050.1:0-13423 GCA_036873755.1 Hanleya hanleyi
CAAGATGTCCACTTGCACAACTTGCCAGAAGCAGTTTACTCGCCCAGAAGATTTGCGACGGCACGAGTCCTCCATCCACAACGGCGCACGGTATATTTGTATAACCTGCGCACGGTCATTTAATCGGGAGGATCCTTTACTGCGCCACGTACGCTCATTCCACGAGGGCGCGACGGAACAATGTAATGAATGTGGTCAACTCTTCAAACGACCCAGTCAGTTAAGACGGCATCAGCGTTTGATTCATGCCCGTCTCTACGGTTTGGGCGACAACTTCCCACTAAAGTGGCACCCAGGAGGGTCAGACCCAGTGAAGATGAGCCCGGGGAGACGAATGCCACTGGTGATGCGATGAAGGAGAGCCTGCCTATACCCACGGTCCAGGAGGGCCTGGATATCCAGCCGGACCCCACCGTTACGGTTTTCGAGTCATACGCCTGACAACATCGAACATTTTCTGGACAGGCCCATAAATGTTCCCAGCGATCTGTTACACGAAGACCATCCAGTGAGTGACATTTATCGGCGCCATTGGCCCATGATCCGGCACTGTTTCTACCGTCATCGCCCTATTCAATATATCTACAATTTCCGACTGACCGACCTCGCCCGTCTACGTAGCTACGTAGAAGCCATCTTCAAAGATCAAACTACGGCCTTCAAATTGAATCTGGCGTTTGGTTATGTGCTGCAGCATAAAGAGACAGTCCAAGTCCGATACTTTTACCCGAGCAGTAACATCCGGGTATTTGACCAACCGTTTACCATCATTAACCGGGCGTCGCTAGAGACGATGCTGGAGAACCTGGCCACCGTGGATCCTTGGAATGGGCCCAACATCAACGCCCCAACACCAAGTGGATAGTGGACAGTGTGACCAATGTTACGTTCTTCGTGACCAAGCTGACCGACCATCCCATCGGGTGAATGTATTCACCAGGCACTGATAGATACTCCAGAATGCACAAGCAACTATCTGAGGATATGTTGCCCCTCAACGGTATCGTGGGCTGCCCGATGATGAGAAGTTAGAATAAACGGTTCAAGCGAACATGGCCGAAGATGGAACTTTCTGAAATGAAGACTTCTGATTGGACAAGAATACATCTATGAATAAAGACAGAATACTTAGTAAGATGCAAATGGTGGCCTCTGATTGGACAAGTCTTCTTGGTGTAACACCAAAGTGGATAGTGGAGATAATGACCAATGTTGCGTTCTTCGTGGTTAGGCTGACCTTCCCCTCCATCGGATGAAAGTATTCACCCATGCACTGATAGATACTCAGAATGCGCAAACAACTATCTGAGGATATGTTGCCTCAACGGTATCCTGGCCTGCCCGACGATGATTAGAATAAACGGTTCAGATGGCACTTTCTGAAATGGAGACTTCTGATTGGACAAGAATACATCTAACGGACGGGAACGAATATGAAACATGCAAATGGTGGCCTCTGATTGGATAAGAATCTTCTTGAATTGTAAATATACCCAACGCGGCTCCCCCAGCGTGGGTATGATGTAACATTGGGGAAAATAAACTATATGAAAAAAACTTCTTGTTGTTGTTGTTCTCTCATGTGTCATCCTTGTTGTTGTTGCTGTTGCTGTTCTCTCTCTGGTCTATATCATGGCGTTATGTTAGAGTGTTAAAGTGTAACGACGGGCGTTGACGGGCATCACCGCATTTCGAAGAATTGGTGACAATTCCATGGAATATCAGAGCTTCTGAGCTATTTCACCAGGGCGTTGAAGCATTAAGAATGGTGTTGGTGGGCGTTGCTACAAGATGACACCTCACACGGTCCATTTGGACCGCGGATGGTCCATCTCTACACCAATAGCATCCTTCACTGCTAAAAATGCCCACTTTCGCTACAACTTGTACTAATGGCGTCACCAATGACGTCACAGATGTATAAATATCCCTGAAATAGGGATGTATACTCCGAGAGCTACAACATGACACATCCCATGACGCATTCGCAACGCGGATGGTCCATCTCTACACCAAATACCTTCCTCCTTTTCTGCCCCAAAAGGCTCACTTTCGCTAATACTCCTACTGATGACGTCATCGATGACGTCACAGATGCTTCGGACATGCCTCAATTCCGAATGTACACCCCGAGAGCTACAAAATGACACCTCACACGACGCATTCGGACTAAGGATGGTGCATCTCTACACCAAACTCACCCTCACGCACCCACAAAATGTCCACTTTCGCTACTACTCGTACCGATGACGACATCAATGACGTCACAGATGACGCGGACACCCCTCAAATCGGAATGTACACCCCGAGAACTACAAGATGACACCTTCAGGACGCATTCGAACCGTGAATAGCCCATCTCGACCCCAAATACCTTCCTGCACTGCCAGAAAATGTCCACTTTCGCTACTACTCGTACCGATGACGTCACCGATGACGTCACAGATGACGCGAACATCCCTCAAATCGGAGTGTACACCCCGAGAACTACAAGATGACGCCTTTCAGGACGCATTCGAACCGTGATTAGCCCTTCTCGACCCCAAATAACTTCCTTCGCTGCCCCAAAATGGCCACTTTACTTACTACAACCAACTGCGCATGCGCAGATTAACGCGACATGCATTCAAAAACACACCATTCTGGCTCTACCCCACACAAGCTTCACTTTGACACCTCACACGACCCATTCGAACCGTGATTAGCTCATCTCTAACCCAAACACACCCCTACATAGCACCCAAAATGCCTGTTTTCTATACTACGGCCAGACTGCGCATGCGCAGACTATTGAACACGGACGAACCATTGGTGTAGTCAAGTGCTCCTCCACGAGAGCTTCAAAATAAGACCTCACTCGACCCCATTGGACCATTAGGGACTCACCTAGACTCCAACATGTCCACCCCGTATGGCCCTATACACCCATAGCCATGCGGTATAGGCCTATGGGCCTACCCAGGCCTCGGTGACTTTTTTCAAAAATTTCACCGATTCGCTCCGGGACACTTCCTATCGTGTTCTAAATGACGAGACGTGAAAAACAAACCCAAACAACCATACCGCAAATGTAGAGTACGTTTCCCAGGGGATAAACATTGATCTATGCCCTCCAGTATGGGTCTATATGGGGCTCGGTGACTTTTCAAAAATTTCACCGAATTCGCACGGGGACACTTCCTATCATGTTCCTAAATGACAGAGACGAGTAAGCGAGACCCCACAACCCTACCGCAAATATAGAAGTACGTTTCCCAGAGGGACAAGCCTCAGGTCCTATACCCTCAGTATGGGACTATATGACTATATCGTACTTTTCCAAAAAATTTCACCGGTCGCACGGGGACACTTCCTATGTATTCTAAATGACGAGACAGAGTAAAGCGAGACCCCACAGCCCTACCGCAAATGTATAGAAGTACGTTTCCCAGGATGATTACCCCCCATACCCCATATAGGCATTTTCCCGTAATTTAGAATAAAGTCCGTGTTCCGTATTTTTTCAGGAAAATTTTTACATACACCCACCCTGGAACTGGGGGAGATAACTCTATTGATAGGCAAGCCCCGTTAAGCCCGGCGACCTATATACCCCCCATACCCCATATAGGCATTTTCCCAGATATTTCGATAAAGTCCGCGTTCCGTATTTTTTTTCAGGAAAAATTTTACATGCACCCACCCATGACTGGATGCCCCTTCACATAGGCTTCACATGGATACCTCATAGAACTCCATCGGCCCATTAGTGGCCCCCTAGCTCCAACACGGCTATTTGCATACCCTTGGGCCACCGCGCATGCGCAGAAGGCCGCTATGTCAACCCCACACCCAGTCCATTAAATGCCCCTTCATGAATGCTTCACTTTGATACCTCACTCGACCCCATCGGTCCACTAGGGGCTCCCCTAGTTCCAAAAAGGCTATTTTCATACCCTTCGGCCACCGCGCATGCGCAGAAGGCCGACATGTCAACCCCTCACCCAGCCCATTAGATGCCCCTTCACATAAGCTTCACTTTGATACCTCACTCGACCCCATCGGTCCACTAGGGGCTCCCCTAGTTCCAACACGTCTATTTCCATACCCTTGGGCCACCGCGCATGCGCAGAATGACCCTAATTCAACCCCACACCCAGTCCATTAGATGCCCCTTCATGGATGTTTCACTTTGATACCTCACTCGACCCCATCGGTCCACTAGGGGCTCCCCTAGCTCCAAAAGGCTATTTTCATACCCTTCGGCCACCGCGCATGCGCAGAAGGCCGATATGTCAACCCCACACCCAGCCCATTAGATGCCCCTTCATAAGCTTCACTTTGATACCTCACTCGACCCCATCGGTCCACTAGGGGCTCCCCTAGTTCCAACACGTCTATTTCCATACCCTTGGGCCACCGCGCATGCGCAGAATGACCCTAATTCCCCACACCAGTCCATTAGATGCCCCTTCATGGATGCTTCGCGTGATACCCCCTCGACCCCATCGGTCCACTAGGGGCTCCCCTAGCTCCAAAAAGGCTATTTTCATACCCTTGGGCCACCGCGCATGCGCAGAATGCCGATATTTCAACCCCACACCCAGTCCATTAGATGCCCCCTCACCTAAGCTTCACTTTGATACCTCACTCGACCCCATCGGTACACTAGGGGCTCCCCTATCTCCAAAAAGGCTATTTTCATACCCTTCGGTCACCGCGCATGCGCAGAATGCCGATATTTCAACCCCACACCTAGCCCATTAGATGCCCCTTCACCTAAGCTTCACTTTGATACCTCACTCGACCCAATCGGACCATTTTATCTAGGGACTACTTTTTCTCCGCGGAAGCTTTTTCCCGAGACCGAATTACCGCCAAAACCACGGCCAAACCGCATCACCGCGGATGAATACATTTTTTTTTTTTTTTTTGCCGGAACTTTTTTTTTTCTATGCACTCATTGATCGCGGCCATCTTGTACCCACCTCCCACATCTTGCACTCACTGACACTCGCGGCCATCTTGTACCCACCTCCCACATCTTGCACTCACTGACACTGGCGGCCATCTTGTACCCACCTCCCACTTTTTGCACACCTCCCCAATAACCCTCCAACCCCCCCAATAACCCCCCAATGCCCATACACTTATGACGTCACACAAGGTTCTGCGCATGCGCAGTGGGGGGGTTTTCTATCAATTCGGGTACTACATACTACTGGGCTGCTATACCCATACGGATTTCGCGGCCCATTCATGCTTTATTTATATTTCTAAGTTCTTTGGATATCGTTACAAGTGTTACATTTTAAAGGAATATTGTAAATTACAACACATATAAGGGAAGTGGGAAGAGGTGCCGACATACTGACTGCGTCACATGACTTCACAGAATAGTCTTCTGGTTAACCTATTCTAAAGCACATACCAAGAATCTAACGATTCGTGATATGTGTTGTATCTCAGGTACGCTTTTATTGTACCTGTTCATGTGGCAACTTGGATGATATGACCACACGGCCCCTAGCACCGGCATAAGCGGTATTAGATACAAATTTAGAGAGCTATGATGGAAATGCTCTGACAACTCGTATACTGGTAATTGGTGAGCTGTTTCGCTGTGACAACTCGTACATTGGAGATTGGTGAGCTGTATCGTCGTCAGATGTAAATGACGGCATTTAACACAAAAGACTAGTCTGTAAGGCCCGATGTCGACCTAGCATCAACTTCTCACAAATGCCAACATATATCAAAGACCAACAGGTCTGTACAGGGGGCGGGCATAATGGAATTGTTTACATACCATATAGTTTGTAAGTTTTTCCACTAAAGGATAACGCCATGGGTTTACAAGTTAAAACATATTAAAGGATGCCATTTTCCGCATATGTTATAATTTAGTTCACCCAGTTTTCACTCGTGTTCAGTAATCATATGCGTTTCCATGACACGGTTGTCGCACTTTCCTTTGTTCCGGGCTTGAACATATATCATTTGTTCTTTCAAGTATTTAACGTTTTCTCCAATCTCGTTCGTTCTTGTGTTCGATTGTTGTTTTAGTTCAAGCTGGGACTTTCGGTGTTCCAGACATGGGGTTCGTCATATATTCTTTACTTTACTCTGCCATACACAAAGGCCTTGGGCAAACTATGTTTAATATCGTCTTCTCAAAATGACCATCCAAGATGGCCCGAAATCCAACAGCAAAGTTACATTGGGAAATACATAAAAATAAACATAAAATCGGATTTTTAGTTAAAAGTAAACGCTAATAATAATCAAATTTCAGATAAAATGTAAATCAACCCGTTTTCACAAGGACAAGTTAATTTTCTTGAAAAAAGAAAGTGAATTTGTTTGACACATTCATATCTATTCCCATGTTATTTACATTAAATATATATGGTTGTCATGATAACAATTTGAGTCATATTTGTTTAACAATGAACATATACGTTCACTATAGCTAACATTAGAATATTATTCATGTGAAATTGATTTTCTTCTCTTTGAAATGCATTTCAGTGAGTTTAGCCTTCACCTAAATATAAAAGAGTTATCTCCCTTTGAGGGGACGGTCTCCATCTTTCCGTTGACTGGCTGGTCATATCTTGATATTATTTCCTCAACCCATCAGTATCAACCCAGGAATAAATTCTCAGATACTTTCTGCTCGTTTCACTGTTCCTAGAATGAACAATAAATAATGCGTGTTTCAGATACCCCAGACAAGCTGAAAAACGATTGGGAACTTCAATCATGGGGGAAGGAAATAGTGAAATCTAAAGATGAGGGAGGGGCCGGTATGCTGGTGAGTATGGAAACTTCATTTTCAAACGGATATTCACGGAAAGATCAATACGGTGACGTAAATCTATCCTCTTCGAAGTTCCTCTCACCCATCCCCCTGTGGTGTCATCAGTAACATGCTACGTAAACATATCCTCTTCCCCAGACCCGTGGGGTCATCAATTTTACAGTGATGTTGACCTATCCTCCCCATCCCATTGGTGTCGATCGGTTCATTATTCAGTATAGAATCGTTAGTCTATCACCCTTTGTTAAACCACGGTGCATTACGTCTCCTCTGAAGTTAGTAGAGTGGAAATTCTTGATTATTGAAAGTCCTGAAAATGAGGGTCTGCGGAGCAAGTCGCGGCGTGACGTCACGGATGACGTCACAGCCGGTCACGTGACATCCGGATCACATCCGGGTCACTATGTCGTCACGGTTCAGCGCCGTGCCAGCTGGCATCGTGCCAAAGACTAGAAATAAACGTGTTAAAACAACAGCATCGTGCCAAAGAATAGAAATAAACGTGTTAAAACAACAGACTCATTCACTGTAAATGGAGAAGTTATATCGGATAATTATAAAATAGCAGACAGCTTTAATGAGAACTTTAGTACAATTGCTTCCAAACTCGATTCTCAAATACCCAATGTGACCACCAATTTCAAAGATTACCTACATGTAGATATGCCTATCTCAAATAATTTTGAGTTCACACCGGTTAGTCCCAACGAGGTTCAGGAAATAATAATGATTTTGAAATCAGCGGCCCCTGGCCTAGACGAAATCAGAATGTCACTAATTAAACTATTCCTTAATTACATTTCTGCTCCGCTTTCTCGAATAATCAATTCTTCTTTTGTCACTGGCTAAGTTCCGAATTTATTCAAGAATGCTAAGGTTACTCCAATACTTAAATCAGTTGATCCTTCCATTATCTCCAACTACAGACCAATATCTATTCTGCCATGCTTTAGCAGAATACTCGAGAAACTAGCTGTCAAGAAAATAGCCAGTTTCATGGACACTAATAAAATTCTCACGAAAGATCAATTTGGCTTTCGGGAAAATCACTGTACATCACTAGCCGTGTCTTCCCTGTATGATACACTCACCTTCGTTAAGGAATCTAAATATTACAGTATTGTTACTTTCTTAGATTTATCTAAAGCATTTGACACCGTTAATCATAATATTTTACTCGCTAAACTCGACTACTATGGTTTCTGAGGCAAATCAAACTGTTGGTTTGACAGCTACTTGTCTGAAAGGTCACAAACTGTTGTGTATAATGGCGCATTTTCAAAATCAATGACAGTAGATTATGGTGTTCCGCAAGGTTCGATTCTTGGATCAATTTCATTTCTCCTATATATAAATGACATAAGCAAGGTATTAAACTGATATGATAAAAATTATTCTGTTTGCTGACGACACTAGCGTACTCTTCTAAAGATATCACCGAGGCTATCGATGTCATGAACCGCGAACTACATAAGCTACATAATTGGTTTTCTTGTAATCGTTTATCTTTAAATGTAAAGAAAACTAAATATATGCTAGTTAGACCCAACGCCAATAGATCATTAAATAATATATCTGCGTTATCTATATCAGGTACAGCAATCGAACTTGTACATCAGTTTAAATTTCTAGGAATTTTTGTCAATGACCAACTTAATTGGACAACTCACATAAATTATATATGCAATAAAGTGTCAAGGAATCTAGGGATTATAAACCATATTAAAAAATCACTAAATAAGAAAACATTATACATATTATATTACTCGATGATATTTCCTTATTTTAACTACTGTTATGTGATATGGGGAAACACCTATGTAACCCATCTGAATCTATTAATTCTGCTACAGAAACGTGCACTCCGGATAGTTACTTTTTCGCGAAAACATGAGCATACACTGCCACTCTTCACAAATCTAAAAATATTGCAGTTACTAAAACTAAATCAATAGATATCCTTCCTATTAGTTCACAAATTCATTCATCACTTTGATCAGTTACCAGTACAGACAATCGGACATACATCAACATGGAACCAGGGGACAAGCTCTTAACCTATATAGGCCTATATATCGATCCAACCTGTCGTTTTATACGCTCAAAATTACTGGACCTCGCGAGTGGAACAAACTCCCGTCATCAGTCAAAAGTATAAATTCCACTTCACTATTTAAATCAAAACTCAAGTCATACCTAATAGACAACTGACCCATTATCACAGCCGGTGCAATTTTAATATAAAAGCTAAACTACAGATAAAAGTATTTATTGTTTCACCATCTGTAACAGTTTAATATATATATATATTTATTTTGAGATAGAGCAAGCTCCTTGGGGTTTTATTCCCACCAAGTGTTGTATATAGGCGTGAAAGTCCGCTTTTCATTTTATGACTTATGCTAGACTGGCATTGATGTAATAATACTACAATGTATATTGGTGAATAAATTATAAATAAAAAATAAATAAATAAAGGACTTCATGGACAATTACCCGGCGCAGTGGACAATGACCTGGCACTGTCAAGCAAGAGTGATCTGCCCCTACATAAGACCCCAGTGACTGTAAATGTCCGGGGAATGCCTGTATGGGGTATAGGGGTGGCCATTTTTTTATTTTTCTTTCTTGTGGATTTTACTATGGGGTATGGCATCTTGTTGTCTTCGTCTCGCGAGGTAGAACATGATGAGAGGGGTCTCGACATTCACCAAGCCTCGATCCGTTTTCCACTTTTTACAAACAGCTCCAAATCTAATCTCACCCACAGGCAACAAATATGTAATGAGCTGTTACATTATTATGCGCGCGGCGTATTACCCGAAACATGTCACATAATTTAGTTTCTAACTATGGAGTTATGTCAACCATGCCATTATATATTTCAGTTATGTCATGAATAACATCAGTGCGGCATGCACTATATGAAGCCAAACGCAAATGAACTCTTTTTGGGTAGAGCAGTTTTGCAAAATTTACAGAGCTGTGGCGCGGCTTAGCAACACAATGGCGGACTTTTCATTGCAAAAAATGACGAGGATGGGAGGGGTAGGTATCTATGACTACAACCTTAATATAGAACCAGTACGTTCTTTCGTTCATGCATTATCCATCACGCGCTGGTGATCCATGCCAATCAAAACGCCAAAGCAATAATGGAATATCATCGAATCATACGAACTGTTCCTTCCGTTATACATTTTTACAACGGTGGGGAGAGATCATTCCTGCAGCCGTTTAGACGAAAGGTACACTGTAATAATTGCTGACATGTTTAACGTCTCAAAATGAAACATGATTTTGTCCCAACTTTTGGGACATGTGAGTACGTATATGTTTCATATTGAAACGGCTTCATGTTTCAAATTGAAGATGTCTGAGTATGAGACATGTCTTCATTAAGCACGTGTTCGTTTGAAACGTGTGACGTTCTGCATTTTGAAACATGTGTTGTGGATATATGTCTCAAGCTGAAACATGTATCAAGTTTTATTCTCTTATATTCGTTAGAAATCAAACTCAGGAACATGAACCAACAGAAACACATAAAACAGACTGCTCCTCACGTTAACTCAAACCTAATAATGATTTCAAACAGATGCATGACTGGTACATCTGAATCCCTGATGTGAACCCCGTTACCATAGAGTGAAAATTGTTCATATAACAATAATGTGCCCAAGGTTTGATTCAATTTATATCACTGATTCACACTTAAAAGTTAGAGATAATTTACTCATCTTGCCATATTGGTCCGTTGACACGACATTGTCTAATCTGTGATAAAGTATTATCCCATATTGTACCCCAAGTCTAATCCGGTACACTGGAAACATTTCTGAACACGGGTACTATATTACTTAGGCCTATTAATATGAAATTGCTGAATGATACTTCCTTTGTTGTTTTTTCCTGACATGCTACTCGCGATTAACTATTTTCTGTTCCGGGGCGGCTGAAATTCCATTCCATTTTGGGGTATGGAATACGGATCGCAGATGATTATTAAATTCAGAGCTGAAGGGCTGGAATCGTCGCGAGTTTTGCAACAGTGATCACATTGTGGGATGAAGTAGTAACATTGTTGACATTAAACACTATTCAATATTCCCATACGTATGAAAAATAATGTCCATTCTGTCCTTCTGGATTATATATGCCACTAAGGCCGAATCCCGTCCAACGCTGTAATGACGTAAGCAATCGTATTGCCTCTATTCACAAAAAAATCTCCTGATGCGCTACACATTCACACGTCAAAATACTGGATGTAGCTTTGATCACACGGAGAACACAGTTGTTGTTTCTTTCAGTGCTGCTCGCATTAGTGCCCCATAGCTATCACTTTTTTCTGGCAACATTGCTATGTATTTTGTTGGTGTGTCGTAATATGACCATATGTTTTGAGCGAATACTCTTAAATTCAAAATGTCGGCCATGTAGGGTTCCAGTGAAGAGTCAAAATTTGGGCTGGGAAAATCTTACCGAAAAATCGGCGAAAAATGCATATTTGGAATATGGCGTAACTGTGAAGTCTTCAAAGCGACCATCTTGCAAATTTCTTTTTTTTTTCTTTTTTTCTTTTTCACTCTTTTTAGTTGAGCTTATGTTGGGAAAAGTTCAGACCTCTATCTCAATGAGCAAAGACATATTTGGAAGGAGAGGGGTTGAATGAAATGGCGCCCGGGCAGGCCTGAAATACCCTAGGCCTGGTTGAGTTAAATTGTTATGCAAATAATTCAATTAAAATGCTCCGTCTGTTAATCCACAATAGCGACATATATCTTCCGTGTCGCTAAAGACCAGAAATAAATATCTGGAAGCCAGTGGCAATCATATCTTTTTTTGCAAACTGCTAAAGCTCTCTGTCGCAATGCATTTCCGAGATACGGTTAGAACTGTGTGAAGACGACCTGGTATCTAATTCCATGCACCAGACAGCACTGTATCTTTTGTACTCCGCTTTTCTTGACACATGTCGTCTTGCAACTCCGTTGCACATGTTTCAGCGTTGATGTTTCAAACAGCTTTTCGGGCCATTATAGTGAGACGGCAACGCAAGTGAAACATGTCACAACCCTCAAATAGTTGCATTGTTACGTCTATGAGACATGTTTTTGCGGAAAAGTAGGGTGAAACATGGAGCATTATGAAGCATCTAACATGTTACCATCTCAAAACGAAACGTTAAACATGTTTCCCCTTTTTACAATGTATATGCGATCGAGCCAGGAGATTGGGGTCTCGAAGCGATGGCTTTTTCTCGCGATGTAGAACACGATGATAGGGGTATCGAAGCCATCCATGGCTTTCAGACCCGTCTCATCGTGTTATATATCACGAGACGAAGACAACGAGATTTCACACCCCATAGTAAAATCCCATACAAGCATTCCCCGGAGATTCAGTCACTTGGGTCTTATTGTCCATGACGTCATTGACATGGGGCCAAACGGTGACGTCATAGTGACCCGGATGTCACGTTACCGGCTGTGACGTCATCCGTGATGTCACGCCGCGACTTGCTCCGCAGACTCTAATTTTTGGGACCCTCAATAATTAAGAATTTCCACTCTTCCTACTACTGAAGTTCCTATCTTCACTTTCTCATCACTGAAATCAAATGGCGTTTACTGTGATCACGGTTTGCTGCGGCTGTTTAAACGCTCACCACAAAAATTTCGGATTGAATGTGTTCAGTTTTCATTTGGTACAACAGTGCCAAGTAACAGAAAATGATTTGAGCACAATGATGACCATATCAGTCCCTATCCCTTGTTTCAGCGAAAATGATTGCAAATTACATAGTTGTGTGTGACAGATAATCTGCCCTAAGGTTTTAGTTCTCGTCCCAAAGCTTCACATTCTGTTACAAGCAGCCATACTCCTCCTTCGGAGATCTCCTTGCTGTCTAATTAAATTAATTCCCTTGACGCTTAGTGCCCACCAAGGGGCATGCTCCGCGCATGTGTCCTTGATTCCTCATCTTTATCCATTGCATGTTGGGCAAGCAACACGTGTTTGCAGGGTCTCCAGTACTAGTACGTTCTGGTTCGAAATTTGCAGTTTTGTTTTGAAAATAAAGTATTTCCTATGGATGTGACATCGGTATGTCTTCTAGCTGCTCTAACTTGTGGTGTTTGTAGACGTACAGGTTGTTCGGTTGACCTACAATCTGACGAGTAAAGCGGTGTTCGCAGGTGCTTTGAGTCCGTTTTAACGTCCTGACATGGAAACACTAAACCGCTTTTATTGAATCTTCGTCTGTGGATTTTTATCTTGATCTTCAGAAAGGAAAGCGACTGTTGACGATTTTGATAAATAAAAGCTTTAGTTAATACATCCACCACGCTTGGCATGTGTGAATGTTTGCCAGTTTTTATTTGCCAAAGGGCGGTGATTCTCTAGTGTACTCTGGTTTCCTTCACCTTTCAAACTGGCTGTCAGCATATAAGTGAAATAACCCATGGTGTGATTAAACCAAGTTCCTCTCCACCACTCTCGACACAGAACTTCCTTCCCCGTCAAATAAGATTCCGCCTCTCCGGTGTCAAGCTCCGGAATAGCCGGAGCATCCGAATCACAGTCTTTTCAAGACTCAAACTCCCAATGTCAGGCTTA
>JAVTVY010030051.1:0-13156 GCA_036873755.1 Hanleya hanleyi
GATGAATAAATCCACTTGGCATGACAATATTCAACTTGTGGGACATTAACTGTGAAAGTCTTGACAGGAGTTGACGATGGAAATGTCAAATTCCCGTCATTGACAGCTACCCGGTGTTACCGAATGTCATTCAATTTGTAAACAGGGAGCCTTCTCACCCCTCATTGATCATGTCTCCATCCACAATGCTTTCCCCAAAGTGGCTCACATCTACACCAGGAAGTACAGTTTGGAGTCTTATCTGCAATTTGAAACATCAGATGTATCAGAAACGCTAAAAAATCACAGCTCATAAAATTCACAAACATCTGGTCTCAAATTTCTAAACAATTTAGTTCGAGGGCTCCGACCCGGTGGTTTTTTGATGAGGTCTAAAACTAAACATCGAAAAATTACTACACGATAATATTCACTGAGATGGTCATTAACTCCTAAATCATACGCGCCTACTCATTCCCCAGAATTTGGGGTGATGGCTACCACTTCTCCTAGATCTTCTTCTCGTAGTAGGGAGTCTTGTGGGACGAGAATGGGGATGTGCTCGTATAAAAACGCCATAGCCACGTCGTAAAAGTCGACGTCATTTACTGGGGTCAGAGACATAAGTGGAGTGAGCCTGTAAAACGGAGCATGTGCAGTGGAGAGGTTTATCCTATCGTTTTATCTGTATCAGTATTCTCTCGTTTCCAAATTCATTCCAAATTCGATCATGAGTGTTGTATCTCAGTCACACTTTCATTGTGGCTTCATATGAACATTATGAAGATCTAACATCTTCGCCTCGAGGCTATTTTAATCTATCGTGGTCATCAGACGTTTAAGATACTCATGTGTCAACTTTGGGAAAATCTAGCCTTCGTGACCGCAAGTGATGATATGAGATCGATACGATGCTCAAACATTCACAATCGGACGAAGACCTCGATAACAATCACAATAAATCAGCCCCATAAGGCGTCTCGAAACGTAGGTACACTCTCAAAATGAAAATATTGTATTTAACATTATAAATGTCCGAGGAATGATAACAAGTATTATATTTGTAACACACAGAAGTGTTGAATAAAAGTGTTATACCCACATTATAGTGCTGTATTAGGAGCAATACAACACTTTGTATGTGTTAAATTCAGCATTGCAAAGTGTTGTATTGCTCCTGATACAGCACTATTATGTTGGATATAACACTTATTTCAACACTTTCTGAGAGTGTTATAAATATAACACTTTATATAATGTTGTCACTCCTCGGACATTTATAATGTTAAATACAACACTTTCATTTTAAGAGTGTATTGTCGAGTTATTTACGCTCAGCTTCACTGTTATGGATACCTATCCCGTTTGAAGGTGAAAATTGGTTGTTATTTTTTTTATTTCTTCATTTAAATATACACTATTTCGTCTAAAATTTGGTGAAAAAATGAAATGAAAGTTCTAAATAGAAGTGCTTCAATGTTAGAATTAAAAGTTTAGTTTCTGAAGCACTGGAAAATTTAAACAGATTGCCTTTTAGGTAGTCCTATATCCGGCTGGAAAGTGGTTAACCTTTCACGCGACTGTCTATTGGAAGTCATTAGTAGCTGCCTGAGTGTGTATTGTATTGGTAATTGACTCGCGGGAACTGGCCACCCTAATAATCTTTCGTAAGAATAGAACAGCAGTGTGCATGGACTTGGACTACTGTTATTTTTGTCTGTTAAATTTAGTTTCCAAAACTCATTTCCACAGTCTTTTGGTAAGCTAATTGATTGATTGAAATTGTAGTTTAAGGGCCGCTTCCCATTCGGATTTCGCGGCCCATCAACTCAATGTTTTATTTGGATTTCGCGGTACATTTCTTTGTTTTCTTTTAATATCTTTTCCAGCGCTAAATATATAAATAAATAAATAAATAAATGAATAAATAATAAATAACAATGATAGATTAGCAGGAGATGTAAATAGAAGTAAATAAGAGTCGCTATGTACAAGTTTGTAAGTCTCTTTCGGGTTTTTTGGGTTAAGCTATACTAGTAAATATGAGTTCACTGTTGGTCTAATCGCGTGGATGATTCCTTTGTCTTGGTACCCCTTTGTACGCACAAAGCCGTCCAGAAAAAACTGGGAGAACCATGGGCGTCTTCAGGATTTTTCGAATCGACTTCCCTAACGACGCCCTTGGGAACAGGGTGGGTTCTTCCAGAAATCTGTGCCTGTAACAATTGCTTGGAGTGTGTATTGGGGCACAGGACGGCAGGTCTACGTCCTATATTGTGTGAAAGTCAAAGGATGATATGTGTTGAGGCGTCATTTCGGTGTCATATATGGGGTAGCATGTCTGTGTGGTTTTTGGTAAGCTAATTGTCTGGAAGTCCTATTTATTTACGTTAATCTACCCCCTTCTGATCAAAACCATGCAAACATCCGTATTTTTGTTTCTAATTACAATATATACATATGAAAGTGTACTCAACGCAGTGACACTTCACTCAGACACCCGCCGTGAAGTGATCAGCACAGGTGTGAACATTTCTCAGCTCAACAAGTTTTAGCAAGTTTTTAAAGTTTAAATTGGATTTTAAACCTCCTTGACGAATAAACTTAGTGTAATAGTTATCCAAAATAAACAGGAATTCGAGCAGGTCCCATAAGACAGATTAAAAATGTTTCTCTGAAGTAGGCTCTCATTTGCAAATTTCCCGATAATGAGTGAGTGAGTGAGTGAGTCCATCCAAATCCTTTCGTCGGTAAAATAAAGAGAACCGTTGACATTAGAACCTTGATTTTTGGCATGAAGGTGCATTAGGGACTGTTACCAGCAAGTTCTAAGTTGACCTACTTTTGAGGAAAATTTCTGATATTTTTTTATGAAAATCACTGGTGATTCTCACTTGAGCAGTGCCCATCTTAATATAGGCAGGATTTCAACTTGAGGGTGGGGGATTTCCAAAAGTTCAGTTCGCGTCGGAGTCCTCATGCCTACCCTACTTCGTAGGTCCTGACGTTAGTCACACTGCCATGTCTGACAATAGAATACAAACAAAAATATAGGATTAATTCATCAGATGCATAGGTGGACACATTTTGTCCGATTTCTAGCCTTTCATTTTTTTACAAAATCCGAGATTTAAACGTTTATTTCTCGAAAAGTATCCAAGCTACGCTTTTGGAATTTGGCATGCTTGTTACTTATAAGGTCGTCTAGTGAAAGGTATCTCACTTTTTGTATGTTTGGCTTAGTTTTTTTATCGTTCAATTTTTAAGACAAGCGACCGTAAAATATTACGTTTTTTTCAATTTATTTTAGTAAAATAGCTGTAAAAACAAAACCAGTCAAAACTAATTTAAAAAATGAGATAAGGTTTACTAGTTCGAATTGTCTCCATTCAAAGTATACAATCAAAGTTGAAAAAAGATAAACAGTTTTCATGAAATTTCAATTGAAAAATGGACGCTATTGTTTTCATTTGAATTTTTAAAATTGGAATATTTTCTACATAGTAGCAGCGTCGGTTATACACATCATATAGATGGAATTCCTACGATGTACGCTTTCATAAAATATATAGTTTATTATGGTTGTCTTGTATATTTATTGATACAGAAGACAAATTGTCACGGGGATGCAAAAACAGCTTCTAACGGGATAGCTTCCTTAATTGATGAATATCTCAGTCACGCGACACGGCGATTGTTCAAAATGACACTATGGCGTTTAAGGCACGAATTCTTTGATGATCAAATCTCACCTATCACCGGGGTTGGACAGAATTAGGAGCCCATAGAATTGTCTTTAAAAGATTATTCATTCCAGCGATTCTTTTCTAAACTGATCTGGCATCAGCATCTGATATTCATAGTTTGATATAAAAATTCAGAATGAAGACGTTTGATCTAATACACTGTCAACTTGGGAATCGTACCTAAAATGTGCAGTCATAGTTGTTTCACCGCAACCCCAGGAGAGAGATTCTTATATCGTACAGGAATTGGAATGGGAAATATCAAACTAGAAGGAAATCGAAACAAGAGCATGACGACAAAATAAGATGTGGTTTTGAGAAAATAGGATGGAAACTCGTGTATCAAATTTCCGTGTTGTAATAGCACGATTAAATGCAAATTACATGAAAAAAAACTAATAGGCTTGCATGCATCTTTAAATGAAGTAAATTAATTATATTCATGACCTATTGCTCAAGGAGTCCACAGTATTGTCGCCGGTGACATTAGATATGTTTATCTCTTCATGAACTCAGACCTTTCTCATCATCGCTGGAGAAGACTAGATGTGCACATATTGTGAACAATTCCATAGCAAAGGATAAACCAGGCGTTGAGTTCGGGTAAATATTTTAAGATTTCTGAATAGCTTTGTTGTGCAGAGCAGGGTGAATGTATTATGAGCATAAATAGCAGACTTTTTTCAAATCTATTTTACACAGTCATTGTTTTAGACGTAAAAATGTTGCTGCATTTCTTTGTTAAATATTTATAAAAGTTCCACATTCACGGGACTCACCCGAAATTTAACACCATATAAACGTTGGGTCCGATATGCTTTTAAGTTAGGAATATATATAATGGAATGTGTCTATTAAATAACCTTAATTGTAATAATCTTCGAAGCTGAAAAAATGACGAGTTTGATCATTGGTCATAGTGTAGTATGTACATGTAGCAAATTATGTCCGAATATTTTTGCTTGTGATTTGTTGGCATCATGCGAATTATTATTATTTATTATGATGTTATGAAACAAAACAAACTTTCGTACCAAATTTGCTTTACACGTATAATATTATTTTGAGCTCAGTTTCGCCGTGACGTAAAACGACGAAGATCTAAACACTATTTTCGCGCTGATCCACCTTGATTTCTAGGTGTTGTTCGCAGATACCTAAGCCTTTGTATAAACATTATGCCTCTTTTCTCGATGACACGTGTTGGGCGTCGCAGTGTGACCCAGAAAATACCCACACACACCCTACCAGATGCTAAAGAAGGGTTAACGATTATTTCCTAGCTTATGCTTTATCATAGTCCAGTTGCTTGCCAAATTCTTTGGTGGGTGTGGCCTAGACACGCACCTTCGTGACACCACCCATGGTCACGAGTAAAATACTATTTTTGTAACCAGCTAGATACTATGGTCGCATTAGGCTCACTATAATACTAAGTCTACTGTGTTTATTTACTTGCATATGTGACAAAAATAACAATGTAAAATCGATACTATTGTGAACCCAATATCCAATATGGCGTCAAATATGGTCGCCATATTTCTTTAAAATACAGATTTCTAAAAGTCGCAGCATATACCATCAAAGATGTGTATGAAAATTCACGTTAAAAACTCCAATGTATATGAGACGAATTAGTGTGCATGTTGAAGTATGCAGTGAGCTAGGAATAATCCCGTGAACTATACGAGCAACATGAACAAGTATGATTCTTTAGATGACCCCATATGGCCGCCACTTTGAATTTGACCATCAGATCTAGGTAAATGGATTGAAAATGAGCGTAAGTTGTCAGATGTGCTCAGAGATCTCTCGGTTTTGTAAATTTGCAAAAAGAGCTAAGAATAATGCCTTCAACTGTGATTTGATGGACGCCAATCAAAAATTGTGATTTTCAGATGGACGCCATTTTGAATTAAGCTATCATATGTCAAAATACGCTTAAGGCGTTAGGCTCTGATGTGAGATACTTTCGTGTTATCAAATTGGCGAACTGAGCAAAGAATAATGGCTATTATATGAACACACTGAAAAAGCGCGGCATGGATGACCTCACATGAGCACCATTTTTTATTTACACATGATGGTTAATCGCAAGAATTATGGAAATGGGCTCAAAATTAGCTCAATACAATATTTCAAACCCTTGGAAAGTGTTGGCTCTCGATTTCATTCATTGTGGTGATACCGCGAGAAAAGAGCGATAAAGCCCAACGCACACAGCGAACATTTTGTTGTTTTAGAACAAACAGTGTTCTGAGCTATATTTGTCTGCTGTGTGCGGAAGAAATTTGTTCGGAAGAAATGTTCGTGAGATCAAACTTTGGCCGAAGGATATTGTCGTCGTCGTGTACGTGCGTCCGTCCGTCTGTTCGTCACAACTTTCTCGTTACCAAGATATCTTAGAACGACTTAACCCAGGCACACAAAACTTGCAGTGCACAGCCATATTCTCGTAGTCCAGAACCATATTGAACCTAGACCCTATTGGGTGGAAACTTTGGCGGCCATCTTTAATTTATGCGAAATAATTCATCTTTTCTATCTCGGATACCATTTCGCTGCTCAGTGTGAAACTTAGTATAGATCATCAATACATCAAGAAACTTTTATGGAATGACCGAACCAGTTCCCTGATTGGGTGGAAACCTGGGCGGCCTATCTTTAATCTTTAATGATGTATATCTCTGATACCATTTGAGTATTCTATACGAAATTTGGTATAAAGCATCGATGTATCAAGAGACTTGCAATGAATAACCACATCAGTACCTCTGAGTGGCGGAAAGGACTGGCGGCCATCTTGAATTTATGCAAACTCATTAATGATCTCTATCTCTGACCCCGTTCAATTGCTTGGTGTAAAATTTGGCATACATCATCGATGCATCGAGACATTTACGATGAATGATAGAACTGGTTTCTCTGATTGGGCGGAAATCTTGGCGACCATTTTTAATTGATGTAAAATCTTAATGATCTATATCTTGGATACTGTTTTAATACTTCATAGGAAACAATAAATCATCGATACATCAAGAAACTTACAATTACTGATAAACACTTTCGTTGATTACATGAAAAAATTTGATTATCATCCTAAATTTATGCAAAATCTATACCTCTGGTACTGTTCAAGCGCTTGCTGCAAGACTTTATATACATCATCAAAACATCAAGAGGCTAACAATGGGTCACAGAACCGTTTCCTCTGATTGGATAAAAACTTTGGCAGCCATTTTTAAGTTATGTAAAATCATTGATGATCTATATATCATTTGATACTGTTTGAGTGTTCAGTATGATACTTGGTATACATTATCGATACATCAAGAGACAAGTAATGACTGCTGGTTTCTCTGGCAACCTTGGGACCATTTTTATTTTGCAAAATTTTTAATAATCTGTATATTTGTCACTTGATTGCTTGGTGTTCCTGACGTCTTCAAAGTAGTACGGTTCAAACTGCCTACACTAAGAATGGCTGCCGACCAGAGCCGAGGGGTTTTCAGATGCGCAGCTTCGTATTGTCGTCTGCGTGCGGTGACTGCGAACATTTCTCGGAACATTTTCCAACTATTAACCAACCAACTGGCGAGCCTCGCCCATGTGACAAAGGATTGAACTCCGGTGTTACGTCTGCTTGTGGCGAAAAACAGGCAAAAACACGAAACAATGTTTTTGTGCTAATATACAACAAAATGTTCGCTGCTAACTTTGGGCTCAAATTTCCGAACCCTCTATCACCCATTCCAGAAAAATTTAACCCAAACTACTTTAAACTCGGAAAAGAAAACTTGTCACCAACAAATGTGTCAATCGCGAAGGTCCAATCTATAAGAAAGTGAATCTTGTCAATAATTTACAGGCCAAACATTCAGAAGAAGACCAGTAGTAATGGAAGTCTATACACCTATTTTCCCCTGCCGCTTACCATGGGACCCGAAAAAGTCTCGTTACCCTAGGTCAACGGTATCAAGATCAAATGAATGGCTAAGTTGCACATTATTGAGATAACAAACAAGAACCGGTTTGTTCACGGACCAATGATTTCAGCTGATCAGCTACTGGATTGTATAACTTCACTTTCCCCTATCTTTTATCTCAGGATACTTTTTTGAACTGGTGATAACTGACATAATTTTTTACATAAAAAAACTATCTTTTCTCAGTATTCAAAGGAAATGCCATCATGCTTGAAAAGTAGGAAAACGTAGTATGTATCTATAAAATGTTGTCAGTTATCACCTGTTCAAAATAGTCTCCTGGGTTAGAAGATAAGAGAAAGTGAAATTATAGATCCTAGTATCTGATCAGCTGTTAGTCACTGGTCCATAAACAGACAGGCTCTTCTTTGTTTTCTCAATAATGTGCAACTGAGTCATTCATTTGACATAGACCCCGTCTACCTAGGGTCAATAGACTTGGTCACTGGGTTCCCACGGAGTTTTGAAATAATGGCGACCAAACCGGAAGTGACATCATCAAAATCGTAAATATCCGATATTTCCCGAACGGTATGAGTTACAGGTACATGTATGGGACCTATACTAATGATGTTAAACCCTATTCATTCACTCACTCACTCACTATATTTCAGTTAACCATATAATTCATTCATATCACATTTACTTTCCTCATATATTTATGCGAATATTTAAATTTCAAAAAAGAGCAATCGGCTTTATAAAGTTCATAAACTGTGATAATTATGTACATGTGCAGTGACGACGGCAGTTGTCGGTGATGAAGAATAACACGCGTCCTCTGCTGAGATTATATATAGGGTACTCCTCTCTGTGATCCACATATCTACACCCACTTGTACACATCCATCCACGTATCGACTTCCATATCTATATATCCACATCCACATCCACATTTCGGCTTCCACATATCCACATTTTCATCTATCTATCCACATCCACATCTATATATCCGTTTCCACATCCACATATCTACTTCCACATATCCACATTGACATATACATCCATATTTCAACAATATGCTATATACACACTTCCGATGATGCCTTCACTTCTTACGATAACGTCACTTCCGTCATAGGTCAAGATTTACTCTCATATTTAATGACTATTAAATATTAAATAAATGTGAATATTATTTATATCACTAAGAGGTGTATATATATATTGCTACATCCTGTGTTAAATATGACGAATATAATCAGCGCCACAAAACATTATTGCAGGAACTTATGAAACAGGGTTATAAACGTTTCTCAAATATGACAGTACATATCGCATGCTGATAGCAAAATACGAGCGTAGAGTGCAAGATATATCGCGTTACGTTTCGTAACTAATTCCGCTTAATCGGAGGCTAGGGTGATATGAATCCATGCATGTATTTCTAGATATTCCTGAGAATATGACATTTTTTTCCTTTTAGTGGACCCAATACCTTCCAAAGCCCGCAGTATGGCTTTTGCTTCTGCAGTGAATATCGAACTTTTAACTGCTAGTCGACAGGTTTTAGTTTTGGATCTACAAGAGTGAAGCGCTCCACAGTTTATCACAAAAAACATTATGATAATGGTAAGTGTAGAATCGTTTTTGCGAGACTAAAGCAGTCACCATTTGACAGCTCTGCAAAATTAGCCGTTGATGGTATGCATGCAGCTTAAAATTGCCAATTCACGGATTACTGCACCTATGAATACTTGCAACGAACAAACTTCACCATCATCACTGATCGTGATGACAACGTGAATAGGCAACCAACAAAACACAATATCAATCTGTTTATCAAATCTACAGTCATATATAGTTGCAGAAGTGGATGAACTAGAAGTATGCAAGGATCACTTAGACTATGTAGACGGCAATGGCACCACCAGCCCGCCTATAACGCTTCATGTGACGTATGATGTGAAATCTGCGCAATACAGAATCCAATTTTTCCACTGTGCGCCGATCGGCTTGCAGTCGTTATTAGTCGTTATTAGTCGGCAATTGTCGGCAGCTGAATTATCTAAATTTAGACTGAGGAATCATGGGAATTATCTGGAGCACGCAGTCTGGCCGTACGCTGCGGTGACCCAGAAAACCGGTTGTGCTCACATCGGAGTCAACATTTTTTCGTTAGATCCAAACTTCTGCCCAACGAAGGTCTACCTGTACTTTCGACTCCTGTTGTCTTTTTAACACATTAGTTCGATATCTTAAATGGGCAATAAATCGTTTATTGAATTACAATCGAGTATGGGCGTAGTTCACTTATTCTGGGGACCCAGGTCTACGGTACCTTATAAACTCTGGGAGATAACGCGGGAAGTTCATATATTTGCTTTACCACTAACCTGATGGCCCCCTAACGGGTGGGCAGGATATTATCATATATGTCTTTGTTTTTTATTGTGCATCTAAAATCCCCAAATCCATAATATATCATGTCCGTGCGAACTACAGACATTTGGTGATACGAATGGCTTTATGTTTACACAATATATCAACAACAAGTTTGAATCAGGTCGAATTCAAAGGAATGTTTTGACCCACTCGTCATAAGCCTCAATTTTCCGCGGTAAGCGTGGGAGGTCATTATAGGACGTAACCAACACTGGCGACCAATGAACATTCGACATTCTTACAACCGAAGTTCAAAATACTACAGAAATATCGCGTGATACGCAGGCGTGCCTTATAAGGACTATCAGGAATTTTACTAGCGAGTCACAAAGGTAATTGATTGGCTACCAGATTTAGAAGCACAAGCCCCATTACACGGCTTGACCCAGAGACAAAAACGAAAGGGGAAAGCTATTGCGCTCGTGACGATGAGTTCATTCACTTCGGCTTCCTCAATTCTGTTCTCTTGTTCAATCAAATAAATGTATCAACTTAGGTTACATTTCGCTGAATAAATATTATTGATGACGGGAGGTTTGCATCAAGAGTGTGAGAAGAACGAATATCCTTAGAATGCCGCATCTGACAATTCAGCTGGGTGCTTATTTGCATATGAATAGACTTCCTGGATAAATTAGAGGGATATATTAATTAATTATTATTGCTACCAGTGCTCGTAACTAACAGTAAACAATATTTTGTTCCTTGGAAGTACAAATAAATCGCCATGACAAGTTAACATAGGCGAGCCGTGAATTTGATGATTTTCATTGATATGCAGGTGCAAGGTCACGGCCTCTCACAAAACTCCCATGATTCATTGCGCCATCTTCGTCGCTTCGACTCCGGACGCTGGAGTTGCATTCGCGGCTGTTGAGTCGTGGCCTGACATTCCAAAATTGTCTCCCCTGGAAGTTGGCCAGTTCCCGCTAGGGGGCAATGTTTTCAACTGGAAGCGCTAAAACGGGTAACATGCCGTCGATGACACTGAATACATCCTTGCATACTTCTAGTTTTCATCCACTTCTGATAGCTGACAATATAGCTTTTGCTTCTGCAGTGAATATCGAACTTTTACCTGGTAGCCGACAGGTTTAAGTTTTGGAACTAAAGATAGTAGCACAAGGTACTCTCTTGCCATCTTTAGAATCATCTGCATAAATAGCCTGATGTGATCTTTATTCTTCTCTCAGTAGATCAAATTACTGTGTATACAGGAGCTGGCTAAGGTCTGCCTTTTTATATTTCATTAGTGTAATATCTACTTCTGGTTTAGCTAATTGGCATGGTGGAATTGGTAAGGGCTTATTAGGTAAAATTTGACTAATCTTAATACCAGCTGCTACAATGTGTGATTTCATACGAATTTCAAGAGGTGAAATGATGGAGGGTTTCTTTAAATGGAAATCCGCGTAGTGAGGGTTGAAAACACAGTTATATGCAGGATTCGAGTGATTAAATCGCAGTTTTGTGATATATTGCAGTGATAGTTCAATTCTTCAAATTACAGGCGTCTAGTCCGTCATCCATAATTCAGCCGTCGTCCATTAGAGAATATCCGCGTCCATAATCCAAAGACCTATTCCATATTTTTATATTAGTATTAGCACCAAATTCAAAAAGACAATCATAGTATACATAAGCATAGGCTTGTTTCCTGCAAGAGAGAAGCGGTCAACAGTTTTCAATGATGCCGGCAAGACACCATGATGTTCCAAAAATATCAAATCCGTAATGCTGATCAGTAAGTTCTAAAGGAAATTCATCTGCTTCGACATATAAGCTTTCTTTAGGGAATGTTCTGAACGCTCCAAGGCAAAGTCTGATGGAGAATAGGATCTAGCTTTGCCAACTTTGACTTGCTAGCACGGTTGTAAACAATAGAGCCATAATCAAGCTTGAAACAAACAAGTGATCGAAATAAATGGAGAAGTGTTTGCTGATCTCCTCCCCGCTTATAGTTGGCAATTACCTTCAACAAATCAAGAGCTTTCGTGCACTTAGCTTTCAAGCAATTTATATGCGAGAAGAACGTTAATTGGTGGTCAAACAATATTCCTTATAATTTGACCTCTTTTACTAATTTGACCTCAGTTCCATCTATGTAAGTACTGGATCTTTGTGCTGGAAATTCTTTCTGCAAAAAGTGTATACAATTTGTCTTAGCTCTGGAAAATTTGAAGCCTTTTTCTGGACACCATTTCTGAATTCTATTTAGACAAAGTTGTAATGTTCTCTCAATATTGTGTATACCGCTTCCACTGCACGAAATGTTGGAATGGTCTACAAAGAGTGAACCATCAATTGATTTATTCACAACTGCCGCTAAGCTGTTGATCTTGATACTAAACAGAGTAGTAGACAAAATACTGCCATGTGAGACACCCGTGATCCTGATCGAAATGATCAGACATGGCTGGACCCAACCGAACTTGGAATTGTCTGTCATTCAAAAAGTTGGATATAAAAATGGGTAAACGGCTAACCTTCCATGCACATTGAGTGCAAGACACTATATCTGTGTTATGTGCCAAGGTAGCTTATTTTTCTGTAAAGCCCTTCCATCATACGCTAATACATGCTCCCTACCGTCAGCATATTTCTGCCCAGGAATATAACATATAGCATCGGTTGACTGATCAGATGTCGAAATTAATGGCAGGTTCATTTCTGGATAGGCAAGAATTGACGGTGATGTGAGCGCTGGTTTCCATGCGGCGAAAGCCCCACAAACAGGCGACCAATTAAATTTGACCTCTCTGCGCAGAAGATTAAGAGGCTGAGACATTTGAGCGTAATTTCTAACAAACTTCCTGCACTACGTGGTCAACTGAAGAAATCTCTAACATGAGGGAGATTCTTAGGGATTGAAAACCCTCAGGTTTGGCTTTGCCATACTTGATGAAATTGTTTGTAATGACTTGACCGAGATACAGAACCTCGCGAAAGTGGAAATGACACTTGCTTGTTTTGAGCTTAAGTTTGGCATTGCGGTCAACACATCGACGAGGTGTTCCAAATGTTCTTCAGACGTCTTTGAATACACCCAGAATGTCGTCT
>JAVTVY010030052.1:0-12426 GCA_036873755.1 Hanleya hanleyi
AATGTATGTGAAGTTGAGTGTCAAAGCGGTTTTAGGGAGGAATGTATGTGAAGTCGACTGTCAAAGCGGTGTTAGGGAGGAATGTATGTCAAATCGAGTGTCAAAGCGGTGTTAGGGAGGAATGTAAGTGAAGTTGATTGTCAAAGTGGTGTTCGGGAAGAATGTATGTGCAGTCCAGTGTCAAAGCGGGATTAGGACTTAGGGTTAGGTATGCTTCATAACTATCAGGTTTAGGGTCATTCAGCCATAGAAGTCAGATAATTTCCCTACCAAAGCGTAACTAGGGTAATGTCGAAGCTGGGTGTTCGGCATGAGTGTGCTTGAAGTTTCAAAGCACTGTTAGGAAGGAATATATCTGAAGTGCAGTGTCAAAGCGGTGTTAGTGAAAAATGTACGTGGAGTCGAATGTCAAAGCGGTGTTAGTGAAGTTGAATGTGAAAGCGCTGTTAGGGAGAAATGTACGTGAAGTCGAGTGTATGTTTAGTTGAATGTCAAAGCGGTGTTAGGGAGGAATGTACATGGGGTCGAGTGTCAGCGTGGTGTTACGGAGGATTGTAGTGAAGTCGAGTGTCAACCAGTGTTAGGGAGGAATGTATGTGAAGTCGAGTGTCAAAGCGGTGTTAGGGAGGAATGTATGTGAATTCGAGTGTCAAAGCGGTGTTAGGGAGGAATGTATGTGAAGTCGAATGTCAAAGCTGGCTTAGGGAGGAAGGTATGTGAATTCGAGTGTCAAAGCGGTGTTAGGGAGGAATGTATGTGAAGTCGAGTGTCAAAGCGGTTTTAGGGAGGAATGTATGTGAAGTCGAATGTCAAAGCGATGTTAGCGGTGTTAGGGAGGAATGTATGTGAAGTCGACTGTCAAAGCGGTGTTAGAGAGGAATGTACGTGAAGTCAAATGTCAAAGCGGTGTTAGGGAGGAATGGTTTCAAACTCTCCAATCAATCTGCCGTCCAAGAAAAACAGTTCCAAACTGTCGCAGCAATCTGTCGTTGTCAAAGTGTCGCTGCAATCTGTCGCTCAGGAAAAATGGTTCAATGTGTCACTGCAATCTGTCGCTCAGGAAAAATGGTTCAATGTGTCACTGCAAACTGTCGCACAGGAAAGACAGTTCCAAACTGTCGCAGCAATCTGTCGTCCGACAGAATATAGCATGGCAATTCACATTTCTCCATTTCCCTATCAACAGTTCTCATTTATAGGAAATGTTGCAAGAAAATCGGTCAGGTTCGAGGGGTGTAGAAAGGTGCCAGTGTTCGCATGTCCTATCCATCTCCAAACAGAAGATACCCAGTCAAAGTATCGCTGCAAACTGTCGCTCAGGAAAAACGGTTTTAAACTGTCGCAGCAATCGGTCGTCCGAGAGCATACACATTGTCAAAGTGTCGCTGCAATCTGTCGCTCATGAAAAATGGTTTTAAACTGTTGCAGCAATCTGTCGCTCAGGGAAAACAGTTTCAAACTGTCGCAGCAATCTGTCATCCGAGAGAATATACCGTCCCAAAGTGTCGCTGCAATCTGTCGCTCAGGAAAAATGATCTCAAACTGTCGCAGCAATCTGTCGTCCAAGAAAAACAGTTTCAAACTGTCGAAGCATTCTGTCGTCCAACAGAATATACCTGGTCAAAGTGTCGCTGCAAGCTGTCGTCCAGCAAAAACAGTTCCAAACTGTCTTAGCTATCTGTCATCCGAGAGAATACACCTTGTCAAAGTGTCTGCGACACTTTTACCCATCCTACATATTCCAACACTGAGTCGATATTTTGCTACTCTTTCTTGTAATCATATGAGGGGCCCTCGGTGGCCGAGTAAGTAACGCCGGAATCGCCCTACAGCAATTTAACACTGAAAAGTACAGATTTCAGGAACATTTCGCGGAACCTACAATGTACCTCTGAACTCTCAATGTACAAACTGACAAATTATCAAATCAATAACCTACACATCAGATTTATTGCTGCATAATCCAACGAACAGTTCATTCAGTGACAAACATATTCTCAACTTCTAAGTGATATGGTCATCCCTTTAATAATCCAATCACAGCATTTCAGCTATAGAAGTCAGATAATTTCTCCACCAAAGCGTAACTAGGCTAATGTCGAAGCTGGGTGTTCGGCATGAGTGTGCGTGAACATGAGTTTCGAAGCACTGTTACGAAGGAATATATCTGAAGTGCAGTGTCAAAGCGGTGTTAGGGAAAAATGTACGTGCAATCGAGTGTCAAAGCATGTCAGGGAGGAATATATGTTTAGTCGAATGTCAAACCGGTGTTAGGGAGGAATGTACGTGAAGTCGAGTGTCAACCAGTGTTAAGGAGGAATGTACGTGAAGTAGAGTGTCAAAGCGGTGTACATGGAGTCGAGTGTCAAAGCGGTATTGGGGAGGAATGTACGTGAAATCGAGTGTCAACCAGTGTTAGGGAGGAATGTATGTTTAGTCGAATGTCAAAGCGGTGTTAGGGAGGAATGTATGTGAAGTCGAGTGTCAAAGCGGGATTAGGACTTAGGGTTAGGTATGCTTCATAACTATCAGGTTTAGGGTCATTTCAGCTATAGAAGTCAGATAATTTCTCCACCAAAGGGTAACTAGGCTAATGTCGAAGCTGTACGTGAAGTCAGGAGTGTCAGCCAGTGTTAGGGAGGGAATGTATGTTTCCTCGAACGTCAAAGCGGTAGGGAGGAATGTACATGGGTTGAGTGTCAAAGCGGTGTTAGGGAGGAATGTATGTGAAGTCAGTGTCAACCAGTGTTAGGGAGGAATGTATGTGAAGTCGAGTGTCAAAGCGGTGTTAGGGAGGACTGTATGTAGTCGAATGTCAAAGCGGTGTTAGGGAGGAATGTACGTGAAGTCGACTGTCAAAGCGGTGTTAGGGAGGAATGTACGTGAAGTCGAGTGTCAACCAGTGTTAGGGAGGAATGTATGTTTACTCGAAGGTCAAAGCGGTGTTAGGGAGGAATGTACATGGAGTTGAGTGTCAAAGCGGTGTTAGGGAGGAATGTATGTGGAGTCGAATGTCAAAGCGGTGTTAGGAGGAATGTATGTGAAGTCGACTGTCAAAGCGGTGTTAGGGAGGAATGTATGTGAAGTCGACTGTCAAAGCGGTGTTAGAGAGGAATGTACGTGAAGTCAAATGTCAAAGCGGTGTTAGGGAGGAATGCACGTGAAGTCGAGTGTCAAAGCGGTGTTAGGGAGGAATGTATCTGAGGTCGAGTGTCAAAGCGGGATTAGGACTTAGGGTTAGGTATGCTTCATAACTATCAGGTTAGGGAGGAATGTACATCGAGTCGAGTGTCAAAGGGGTGTTAGGGAGGAATGTATGTGAAGTTGTGTCAAAGCGGTTTTAGGGAGGAATGTATGTGAAGTCGACTCAAAGCGGTGTTAGGGAGGACTGATGTGAAATCGAGTGTCAAAGCGATGTTAGGGAGGAATGTATGTCAGCTCGAGTGTCAAAGCGGGATTAGGTCTTAGGGTTGGGTATGCTTCATAATTATCAGGTTTAGGGTCATTTCAGCTGTAGTAGTCAGATAATTTCTCTACCAAAGCGTAGCTAGGGTAATGTCGAAGCTGGGTGTTCGGCATGAGTGTGCTTGAAGATATTTCAAAGCACTGTTAAGAAGGAATATATCTGAAGTGCAGTGTCAAAGCGGTGTTAGGGAGGAATGTACATGGGGTCGAGTGTCAAGGCGGTGTTACGGAGGATTGTAGTGAAGTCGAGTGTCAACCAGTGTTAGGGAGGAATGTATGTGAAGTCGAGTGTCAAAGCGGTGTTCGGGAGGAATGTATGTGAAGTCAAGTGTCAAAGCGGTGTTAGGGAGGAATGTATGTGAAGTCGAATGTCAAAGCGGTGTTCGGGAGGAATGTATGTGAAGTCGAGTGTCAAAGCGGTGTTGGGATGGATGTATGTGAAGTCGAGTGTCAAAGCGGTGTTAGGGAGGAATATATGTGAAGTCGAATGTCAAAGCGGTGTTAGGGAGGAATGTATGTGAAGTCGACTATCAAAGCGGTGTTAGAGAGGAATGTACGTGAAGTCGAGTGCCAAAGCGGTGTTAGGGAGGAATGGTTTCAAACTGTCACATCAATCTGCCGTCCAAGAAAAACAGTTTCAAACTGTCGCAGCAATTTGTCATTGTCAAAGTGTTGCTGCAATCTGTCGCTCCGGAAAAAATGTTTTCAATGTGTCACTGCAAACTGTCGCACAGGGAAATCAGTTTCAAACTGTCGTCCGACAGAATATAGCATGTCAATTCACATTTCTCCATTTCCCTATCAACAGTTTTCATTTATAGGAAGTGTTACAAGAAAATCGGTCAGGTTTGAGGGGTGTAGAAAGGTGCCAGTGTTCGCATGTCCAATCCATCTCCAAACAGAAGATACCCAGTCAAAGTGTCGCTGCAAACTGTCGCTCAGGAAAAACAGTTTTAAACTGTCACAGCAATCTGTCGTTCGAGAGAATACACATTGTCAAAGTGTCGCTGCAATCTGTCACTCAGGAAAAATGGTTTTAAACTAGAAGTCCGCAAAGCCGCTCTCACTGACAAGGTAGTGTAGAAGACCGCAAAACCGCTGTCAAGGACATGGTAGTGTAGAAGAGCGCAAAGCCGCTGTCTCTGACAATGTAGTGTTGAAGATAAGAAAGATGACTAGAACATTCCATATGCAGAGAACTGCTACCTGCTATCAGTTAAAGGATTATGCAGAAGACCGCAAGGCCGCTGTTACTCACAACGTCATCTAGAAGACCGCAAAGCCGCTGTCACTGACAAGGTAGTGTAGAAGACTGGCGCAAAGCCGCTGTCACTGACAAGGTAGAGTAGAAGACCGCAAAGCCGCTGTCAAAGACAAGGTAGTATAGAATGTAGTGTTGAACATAACAAAGAAGACTGCATGATTCCGTATGCAGAGAACCGCAAAGCCGCTATCAATGAAAGGATTATGCAGAAGACCGCAAAGCCGCTGCCACTGACAACGTAGTCTGGAACACCGCAAAGCCGCTGTCACTGACAAGGTAGTGTAGAAGACCGCAAAGCCACTGTCACTGACAAGGTAGTGTAGAAGACCGCAAAGCCGCTGTCAATGACAAGGTAATGTAGAAGAGCGCAAAGCTGCTGTCTCTGACAATGTAGTGTTGAACATAAGAAAGAAGACTGCATGATTCCGTATGCGGAGAACCGCTAAGCCGCTATCAATGACAGGATTATGCAGAAGACCGCAAAGCCGCTGTCACTGACAATGAAGTCTGGAAGACCGCAAAGCCGCTGTCACTGACAAGGCAGTGTAGAAGACCGCAAAGCCGCTGTCAATGACAAGGTGGTGTAGAAGAGCGCAAAGCCGCTGTCCATGCCAATGTAGTGTTGAACATAAGAAAGATGACTGGATGATTCCGTATCCAGAGAACCGCTAAGCCGCTATCAGTTAAAGGATTATGCAGAAGACCGCAAAGCCGCTGTTACTCACAACGTAGTCCACAAGACCGCAAAGCCGCTGTCACTGACAAGGTAGTGTAGAAGACCGCAAAGCCACAGTTGCTGACAAGGTAGTGTAGAAGACCGCAAAGCCGCTGTCAATGACAAGGTAGTGTAGAAGACCTCTAAGCAGCTGAAAGATGACTGGATGATTCCATATGCAGAGAACCGCTAAGCCGCTATCAATGAAAGGATAATGCAGAAGACCGCAAAACCGCTGTCACTGACAATGTAGTGTAGAAGAGCGCAAAGCCGCTGTCACTGACAAGGTAGTGTAGAAGACCGCAAAGCCGCTGTCAATGACAAGGTAGTGTAGAAGAGCGCAAAGCTGCTGTCTCTCACAATGTAGTGTTGAACATAAGAAAGAAGACTGGATGATTCCGTATGCAGAGAACCGCTAAACCGATACCAATGAAAGGATTATGTTGAAGACCGCAAAGCCGCTGTCACTGACAACGTGGTCTAGAAGACCGCAAAGCCGCTCTCACTGACAAGGTAGTGTAGAAGACCGCAAAACCGCTGTCAAGGACAAGGTAGTGTAGAAGAGCGCAAAGCCGCTGTCTCTGACAATGTGGTGTTGAAGATAAGAAAGATGACTAGATCATTCCGTATGCAGAGAACTGCTACCTGCTATCAGTTAAAGGATTATGCAGAAGACCGCAAAGCCGCTGTTACTCACAATGTAATCTAGAAGACTGCAAAGCCGCTGTCACTGACAAGGTAGTGTAGAAGACTGGCGCAAAGCCGCTGTCACTGACAAGGTAGAGTAGAAGACCGCAAAGCCGCTGTCAATGACAAGGTAGCATAGAATGTAGTGTTGAACATAACAAAGAAGACTGCATGATTCCGTATGCAGAGAACCGCAAAGCCGCTATCAATGAAAGGATTATGCAGAAGACCGCAAAGCCGCTGTCACTGACAACGTAGTCTGGAATACCGCAAAGCCGCTGTCACTGACAAGGTAGTGTAGAAGACCGCAAAGCCGCTGTCACTGACAAGGTAGTGTAGAAGACCGCAAAGCCACTGTCAATGACAAGGTAGTGTAGAAGAGCGCAAAGTTGCTGTCTCTGACAATGTAGTGTTGAACATAAGAAAGAAGACTGCATGATTCCGTATGCGGAGAACCGCTAAGCTGCTATCAATGACCGGATTATGCAGAAGACCGCAAAGCCGCTGTCACTGACAACGTAGTCTGGAATACCGCAAAGCCGCTGTCACCGACAAGGTAGTGTATAAGACCGAAAAGCCGCTGTCAGTGACAAGGTAGTGTAGAACAATGCAAAGCCGCTGTCATGTGCTTAGTGTATAGGGGATGTAGAACAATCAAATGAATTCCCAATGAAGTATTCCTTTAACGATGTGGTGTATAATGTTGTCACAGTTTGTGTCATTGTAAGATAGTGGCACAAAAATGGCACAAAACTGTTCTACGATGTCAAGCTCATGCATAAAGGATTCAGAAATCATATCTCTACCCTGTTGAACTATGCTTCTTCTCTCGTGCTCCCTTACATGAAGTATCGACCTTGTGGGGGGATTAGTCTGCCATTTAATTCAATTATTTTTCTTTTGTCTTTAGTTTATTTCATAATATTTTTTCCTCCGACAGTTAAATAAACGTTCATTTGGAAAAATTTGACCATGATTGAAATTTATGAATGAATTAATGTTCTGCTTTGCCACAGATCAATGCTAATTCGATGTTGTTTGTACCTTATGTAGGTGACTGTCAAACAGAAACTGGGATGCTATCAAGGCCCAACTCAACCGAGAGCACAAGTGCTATCATAACCAGTTGGATCAATAGTGAACTGAAGAATGATTTCTTTCATACTGTCACATGTGACATTCGTGTTACTCCTTGTTTGAAGGGGCTTAAGGGGGACTTGGTCCATCCATTTGTCTGTTCGTTCATCTGTTTATTGATCAGCTTATCCATTTTTCAGTTTCTAGGTGTTCTAATTAGAAAAGCTCAACATGCTCAATGAATTCTTTCCAGTTTTGGTATGTAGATACCATGCAACAAGATGTCACATGTGATATTTTTGTCATCAGGAGGGGCCATGTGGGACCCAAATTGAAATTACGTTTCTATGCAGTGGGACATCAGCCCAGCTGTGTATTATTGATTTCATGTTAGTCCCGCTGCATTCTTGGAATATAAGCTTATATGACTGGAGAAAAAGTTAACGCAATAAAATGTTTGTCTCTTTTTTAATTGGTTATTCATGTTATTTGTTATGAAAATGTTGGACAAGTTGATAGTGTTGCATACTACAGGTTGAATAGTGTACAGATCAGGGTTCGAAAAATCTGGTTGCTCGTTGCTCGCCATTGGTGATCAAAAAAGGCCCTTGGTGAATATAGTTTCGAAAGTGCCATCGCATTAGTTAATCGCCATTTGGTCACCTACGATAAATATTGCCTGTATCGTCCTAAGATGGAACTGTGATATTTTAGGGCCCAGAGCATTCTATCAAAATATAGAAAGGTGTGACTCAGAATATAGGACTGTCCTATTGGATCCTATAGGACTGTCCTACAGCATCTTATATGACAGTCCTATAGCATCTTATGGGGCAGTCCTATAGGATCCTATAGAACAGTCCTATAGGATTTTGGCTGTAGGACTGTCCTATAGGAATCTTCCTAATCCTATAGGACATTTAATTTTCCTATAGGAATCCCATAGGATTTTTTGGTGAGGGTTAACTTCTTTAAAAGTGGTTATTCTAAATAAAAACAAAACTTGCTAAAATGGGTGATAGCCATCACCTAAAAAGGATGATGAAACTGACCCATCCCCTTAGAAAGCTGATGACCATCATGTGGTAATACTAGATCCAGCACCTAAAATAAGGTGATGGCCATCACCTATTAAAGGTGATCAAAAGTGTCTATTACCCTAAAAGTTGATGGTCATTGAGTGGTAATACTAGCTCCATCGCCAAAAAAGGGTATCATCACCCCAACAAAGGTGATGACAGTCGAGTGGCAATACTACATCCATCACCTAAAAAGGCAATGGTCCTCACCAAAAAAGGGTGATGGTCATCATCTAAAAAGGGTGATGGGGGAAAAAGGTGACGGCTATAACTCATCACCCTTTTGGGTGATGGTTTCATCACCTTTTTTGGGCGATACTTATCACCTTTTTGTGACTGTGTATGCTGTTGTATTCTCTTGATTTATTTTTCTCAGAATCTCATATAAACTATGCACACTGAAATAAAATAAAAGTGACCTGTTTACTCCATCCTGGTCAGGTCACGCGCTCAATGCTGGTGGACTTTGATAAAAGTAGACCAGCCACACTCAGCGATTGCACCACATTAGGTAGAAGATGTATATACTTAATAATCTAATTAGATATTTCGTATTGGCTTTGTCCTGTGGATACATCGTCGGAGATGAATAATTTGTTCAGTAAGCAAATTGTGGGTTCGAGTCCCACTGAATCCATTGACGCTACCCAGTACTTTTTCGATTTAATGTTAACATTTTAATTGTGAAAATTATCAAAAACTGGCAATTTAGTGGTGAAATGAATTGATTCGTTTGTTGGGTTTATCTGTTTAATTTAATTAGAAAATTTCGAGACCTACACCAGTGTCAATTTTAATGATATTCAGATCATGGTGGATTTCCCTTTTTGGATATTTGGGAATTACAGCCGGTGTTGAAATATGGATTCTTGGTATGTGACATAATCTGAAGCGTCAAACAAAAAATAATTATACTCAAAATAAAAATAAAAAGCCGTTCTTCCACTCCTAGAAAAGAACACTGTGGTCACAACCTGCGACGCCAAAATATTTAGGGGAGTCTCATAACGGGAAGAATGGTTTAGTATATGGATGAAGGCAACCAGACAAAATTGCAACCGGAAAACACAGCAACAGACAAAAGTGTGTGAAATAATTTAGATTAGCTAACTAGTATCATGATAATCGTGCTACACTTTAAAACATACTCTGTTGTTTGAGTGATAACATAAAAACATATGTTACATGCAACAGGAACAATTATTTCTACAGGAGATTGTGTTGAAATTACAGAATATTTATGCAAAAACAACAGACAATCAAACAACAGAAAAATATTAACACAATATTTTTTTACAATGTAATGGCGTCCAATCTATTTTAAAAATGTTTACCAATCCATGGCCAGGAAGTGCAGATAATATACTGACAACAAAAGTTAACGATGGACAAATGGATGGGTTTGAGGAATTAATACCTCAAATGTCATCACAATCCACAGCTCTGAACTGGAGTTCAGGCCTGGGCATAACAATTCATAAGGATTCTGATTTTGGGATCACATTGAACTTGACCTTTGAACTATTGTCCTCAGAATAGGGTTCTTCTTGCCCCATGGGTAAGCATAACACGGAACTAGAGATATCGCAGAGACAACAAAAGTTAACGAGCGACCGGACATCTGGATGGACCGACAAATGGACAGAAATCGCTATCGCACAATACGGCCTCGTCTACGACGGGCGTAAAGTAAGCGACTACTTAACCCTATCTGGCCTGGGCTTTTTGGGACGTATATCCTGGTCTGGGGGGGGGGGCGAAATGGCCCCCCCTAATTATTTTTTTTACCTCTTGAGCTAGGGGGCTGAAACTTACCACACTATACCCTTGGGTAAAGCTCTAACAGAAAATGTCAAACAAATCCAACATGGCCGCTTTGATGTCATTTTCAAAAACGGCATTTTTGGTCGATTTTCGGTCGGATTTTCCGAATTTTTTATTTAGGCAATTTCTTCGCAAAATCTGCCTGATAAATTAGTAAATATTAATGTGATGTGAAATAAAATAGCTTTTGCCCACTTTTCCTCGTTGAAAAGCAGAAATTTTGAAGAAATATGACAAAAACATCACTTTTCTGGTACCTTACGTGGCCGCCATTTTGCATTTGCCCATGACCCTCTGCTCGGGGGGTTATGCAAATAGGCTCCAAAGTACCCCAGTATGATAAACTATAAATTCAAGGAGTTTCAGCTCTCCATTTTTTGTCGTTCCGGAGATAGCGTAGAAAGTTTGGTAGGGGGGGGGGAACATATCGCCCCCCCCCCCCACCAGGCCAGGTAGGGTTAAGGACTTGATGCTCTGGTTTTCTTTCTTCTTCTAAATAAGTTCTAAACTTAGATGTGGCATATCTCGGCCACCATACGGGGAAGGTCAACAAACAAGTCTAAATATAGCCCAGGAATTGCACAACTAGAAACGGTTGATTTATATACTATATATGCTACCTGAGTATACTGTATTGGCTTTGTCTTGTGGATACTTCGCCACACTGCTGTGAATTTGACTTTTAATCAGACCTTGGTGGGTTCGAATCCCACAGAATCCACCGACGCTATACCCAGTACTTTTTGTTTTTATTTCTGCAATATTCCACATCTCATTCAGAAATCTGATTCAAGTATTCAATATTGGTATGTTAAAAATCTGTTCGGACGAAATTTTATTATTACAAACGACTAGTGCCGGTATAAGGCATGGCTAACTATGACACACAGGCAAACTTAGAAAAAACTGAGGCATTCTTATTTATCTCCACATGTATACAGCGTTGTGTCCAAATTTCATGAAGTTACGCTTTATAATACAGGAGTAATTGGAAAGTTAAACTGAAAAACGTGGCGAAAAAAAACCAAACAAACAAAAGCTGCCGATGTGTGATACAAGGGATATAATTTATGGGATGTTTTGTTTTCATAGAGTTGTTTGAATTTTTCATTAATAATATCTATGTGAAATTTGTTAACACAACATATCAACAGCATATAGGTATTCCAATGGGTACTAATTGTGTACCCCTATTGGCTGACATATATCTGTTCTCATATGACTACGATTATATGCAGTCGCTTTCAAAAAGCCATCATTTCAAAGCCCCCTTAATTCTCATTCACCAAACGCTATATAGACGATCTTCTCGCTGTGGATAATCGCTATATAAATGACGCAGTGAAGGATGTATATCAGTTTTTTTAGTTAAGGCCTAGAAGTTATTTTATCGTTGTGCAAATTTGAAAGATTGAAAAAATCTACAAAAACTCCACCCCTCTTCACTAAATAATAAATAATTCATGAACAGGGCCGAACTTTAAAATTTGAGGCAACCTTTTTAAGATCTACATGATTGGAATATTGTTTCCAAAGTTCATGTTTGTACATCAAATAACAAGAGAGAAATTAGAACGGGAAAAAACACTTTTTGGTGAAAAACTAAACGGAGAAAATGACCAAAAACCAATCAGCACTACTGCATCACGTATGGCTTGAATTTGGGTACAATCCAAAACCAAAGAGAACATCTATTCCAACTATCAAACCTAAGAACAATCAGAATGTGACGGCAAAGAAATCGGAAGGAGAATCTACCACGGACATCGGCTGAACGAACCTTGCCTGCAAGCGAGGCCTTGGGCAGGGAGACGGCTTTACGGGTCGGGCTGTACATGCCCTGCTCGCTCTCGCGTCCCCGATGAACGCCCAGAACGGACCCGAGGACTGCAGCATGGAATTTGAAGATGAATTGAGCTTTTAGATACAGAAGTGATATTAATACTTTCATAATCCTTTGACATTGGAGATTGTGGGGTAATTTGTCGAAAATTGAGCAAATGTAAATGCCGATCCATCACGTCGTTTCGACACCCACTCACCACGGCTTACTTTTCGCCATGAATGTCCAAAGTTTTTTATCAAACTATATCATTCTGAAATTGGTATTTCATGGGGATTATGGGAAAAGAAACAGAATTCAAATCGGACGTATATCAGCAGAGTTATCAACAGTTTACTGTCGAATCCAGGAGTTTATCCCTTCGAAAAGGCCGTCTCGGCCAGTAACAACAACAACAACACAAACGTGCTCGTTCTTTACATCACAGAATCGTTCTACATTGAATATAGTTTGAAATATATGGACAATTGGT
>JAVTVY010030053.1:0-120267 GCA_036873755.1 Hanleya hanleyi
GGAAAATGAACTTTCACACTGGAATGCTATGAGTTCCCATCAATCGAACTATTACTTTGATGATACTTTTCGATCACACGTTCACTCAAATAATCTATCTGATAGTTCTACGTTATCTGTTATCCACTTCAACGCTCGAAGCCTAAAAAAACACTACACTGAAATCATTGGACTATTACAGAATTTAGATTTTCGCTTCACTGCAATCGGAATCTCCGAGAGTTGGCTTAACCCCTTAACGGAGGAGTTATACACTATCCCCGGTTACAAGCCGTTTCCGCTATCACGCCAGCATCGAACCGGGGGCGGAGTCATCCTATATATAAGAGACGATATAATGAAATGTTCTGTTAGAGATGATCTCTCGCATATTGATCCTAATGGAGAACATGAATCATTATTTATCGAAGCCACTGATACCAACAGCTCATACGTTATAGGTATAATTTATCGACCCCCTGGCAAAAACGTTGATTATTTTAATACAAAGCTTCTAGAAACATTCAATGTCCTTAAGCCGGAAATGAAGAAATGCATCTTAATGGGAGACTTCAATATTGATCTCTTTAAGACCCATACACATGGACCATCCAGACAATTTTATGAGAATATGAAATCGTATTACTTTTTCCCCAAAATTACTAAACCTACCCGTGTCAAGTCAAATTCTGCAACCCTAATAGATCACATTTTTACTAATTTTCATGAGGAAGACCGCTGTTCCGGTATACTCATGTCCGATATCTCTGATCATTTCCCTGTTTTTCATATAAACGGAGCCTCTCCTACGTTCACAACCACCGAACAAAACATCGTTTACCGCCTCGTTAACTCTGAACAACAAACTCTATTCAGAGAGATGCTGGGGAATGCTGACTGGGAAAATGTCACTAATCAAGATACAGACATTGATGAGGCTATGGGTATATTTGTCGATAATTTTACCCCTATCTATGACGAATGCTTCCCTTCCCGTACAAAAACTGTTGGCAAAAGAAAAATAAACAAACCGTGGATAACGCCCTGTATCATTAACTCAATACATGAAAAAAATAGATTATACAGGTTACACATATCAAAGAAACAAACCGAAACTACCTTACGATATAAGCAGTATAGAAATAAACTCAACCACACTCTGAGACACGCTAAGAAAAAATACTATGAAGACAAATTTAACGAACATAATAATAATATCAAGGAAACATGGAAAATGATAAATGAACTTATGGAACGGCGAAAGTGCAGTACTCTACCGCGTAACTTTACCATTAACGGAAATGAAACTACTGACGCATCAGAGATAGCAAACCATTTAAACGATTATTTCTGTTCAGTTGCCTCAAACCTGGCCGCCAAAATTCTGCGATCTCCAACTGATTATAAAACTTTCTTGACTCGTGAAAATCCAGAACAAATCATTTTAAGTCCTTGTACACCAGAAGAGATAACGAAAGTTATTGCGGAATTAAAGGTTGGATCTCCTGGAATAGATGGCATCCGTATGTCGCTAATCAAACCCATCTCGCATCTCATAGCACTTCCTCTATCACATATTGTAAATCTGTCACTCCAGCTTGGAAAAATGCCAAACGTTTTGAAGGTAGCTAAAGTAACACCTGTGTATAAATCCGGTGATAAACACCTAGCAAGTAATTACAGACCTATATCCGTTCTTCCCTGCTTTAGTAAAATTTTCGAAAAGATCGTTGCCATTAGAATGACATCTTTCCTGGAAGCCCACAATATTATCAGTCCCAATCAATTTGGCTTCCGGGCTAATCATTCCACATGTGATGCAGTGTTGGCACTATATGATAAATTAATTAGTGCAAAAGAGGATAAAAAGTTTAGTATTGCCATGTTTCTTGATCTCTCTAAAGCATTTGACACCGTCAACCACCAAATACTGCTTCATAAACTCGAACACTATGGATTCCGAGGAATTGCCAACGATTGGTTCCGCAGCTATCTGTCTCTTCGGTCTCAGTGCGTGTGCTATAACAATGTACTCTCTTCAACCAATATCATAGACTGTGGTGTACCTCAAGGATCGATCCTCGGCCCCATTCTTTTTCTGGTCTATATTAATGATATAGCCAAAGCATCCGATATTCTAGACATACTCCTTTTCGCCGACGATACAAGCGCAGTTTCTTCCGACTCAGATTATGATAATCTAGTCGAAACTCTGTCAAACGAGATCGCCAAACTTCATAACTGGTTTTCCTGTAATCTGCTGTCTCTCAACATACAAAAAACCAAATATATGCTTATCAAACCGACCAGATACACTAATCGTATTACATCTAAACTGGTCCTCGATGGTAATGAGCTTGAATGCGTCAATACATTCAAATTTCTCGGCATTCTTTTTAATGACAAGCTAACCTGGCACTCACATATTGAAGCACTATGCTCAAAACTGTCAAGAAATATAGGTATTATAAATAACATTAAACATTGCGTGAACAGAAAGACCCTAATTCTTTTGTATTATTCGTTATTTTACCCCTACATATCCTACTGCAGTATGGTCTGGGCAAACACTTTTCGAACGCACCTTCAACCACTATTTGTCCTACAAAAAAGGCTCATCCGCATCTTAACTGCAAGTGCCAGACGTGCCCATACCAGAAACCTATTTGTAGAAATGAATATTTTACCTCTACATCTAGTAAATGACTACCTAATCCTGATATTTGCACACAAATTCTTCTACCACTCGTTTTTTCTTCCCTACCTTTCGCGCAATTACTTCACCAAATTATCTGCAGTACACAATTATCCAACAAGACAAGTTAACCTTAATCTGTACAGGCCGTTTTATCACTCACAACTCTCATTCTACTCCACCAAAATTAAAGGACCACGTATATGGAATTCATTGCCAGTCAGCCTGAAATGTTATGCCTCCAAGTCACTGTTTAAATCCCGACTGAAAGAGTTTTTGCTCAATAAATTCGGACGCTGATATGGCTATCATCAATTCTAACCGAAATTTCTTGCCTACCGGTCACCCTTCATCTTACAACCAATTATCCATGCGCATCGATCAGTCTATTTCCAATCACGTTATATGTGTATAATGTCATGCTTACCTGTGCGCAGTCTCTATATTAACATTCATCGATTTTGTTGTGTGTGTACGATATCTCTCGATAACTGATCTATGCAGTGCCTTATTCACCTTACTAGTGTAAATATTATATTCGCTTTATTCACCGAACTAGCGTAAATATTAGAACATCGAAAACTGTGTTGCTACATTCCATACTCCTCTCGCCGTATACCATGTACATCTACTCAAGCTAATCCGGGATAAAACAAGCCCCCTGGGGTTTTACTCCCGCCTTATGTGCGGCTAATGTTATTTTTATCTTGATAACCTGTATATTCGTATATCTGCTGTATGTTTGGTGAATAAATTCAATTCAATTCAATTCAATTCAATCCTCAGAACATCGACCATTTCATGCAGGCGTTTCAAGGAGCGACAAGTCGTCCGTACGGCTACCTGTTCGTAGATATAAAAGCCCATACCCCCGAAGATTGCCGGCTGACGACCCACCTGTTACCCGGTGAGACATCACCGCAACGTCATATACCTCTACACCATCCACCGAGTCCACATCTGGCAGAGCAGCAGCAGTAACCCACCCCCCGTACAGCGGATCCCCTTCATACCATTAGTCCCCGAATACCACCCAACCGTGAAGGACCAACCCAAATCCGTACAAGGGAATGAACATAATGTGAACTCGAGGCTATGGAAGGATTTGTTCAAAGAAAGTATGGACGCCAAGCTGGGCGAGATGTTGGAGGCCACAGGAAACCAGTTTCACCGCAAAGGGTATTCGAAAGAGGAAACCGCAATGTTAGCCCATAATACTTTGGCACCCAGTCTACAACGGGCTTTACGTCAGCAGTATGCCCACCTCCTGACCCATATAAAATTGCTGGACAAGGACCCGGTCCATATGGGAATCGAAAGAACAGCGTCGATGTTGAAAACCTCGGGCATGAACTGGAAAGCGGCGTATGTCAGAGCAATAGCACAAAAGAAACATTTGTTCGAACGCATCATTAAGATCAAAAGCGTCTCACTATAAATAGACCACACGGCACCATTCTACTCATTTCACCATGAGCACTGCAGAGTCCAACTTGTTTGAACCCGACAACGACGATATTCTAGCCGAAGCGTTACGTCAAGCCAATGTCGATATTGTTATTGATACAGCGCAAGGTGAATCCACCGTTCAGCACCAACGCATGCCTTCTCATCTTACCATGCTCATAGATGACATCCAATGGGTGACACGGGTATGTCTTCTGCTGCATAAGAAACAGATAATACCCAATGCGGATACCAACACAACTACCTGTGCCCAGAATCTACTGACCCGGCATGAGGCATTTCAAACCTTTATGGAGACCCAGCTGGAGACGGGAAATTATCTTCTTCAACATCCAACATCAACGTCCAGTGATGATGGACATTGCATAACGCGTTGAGACAGGTATTGAGACGGGCGTTGAGACGGGCGTTAAGGCTTTGAGATGGGCGTTGGCGAACATCACTGCATTTCGATGAATTAGTGTCTAGAAAAATGAGAGCATTTGAGCTAATTCGCCAGGGCGTTGAAGCGTTAAGCTACGCTTTGACGGGCGTCTATAAAAGCAAGTGTATTCCCAAAAACACGTGCAGTCGACGTCCAACCGTCAACATGGCTTATACTTGCTCTGAGTGCGAACGCACGTTCACCAGACATAATGATGCGACACCAGAAATTTTTTCATGGGATTGAAGACTCCGAGGAGTCCGTTGGATCGGATGCTGATACAGAGATTGATGAGAGTGTATCGACTGATACCGAAACAGAGATTGCTGACAGTCTATCTATTGATATGGAGAGCTTGACCTCAGATAGCCAGCCTACATCCCAGGAAAGTGAGGCAGAACCTACCTTCTGGGATTGTATTGTGATAGAGCTATCAATACTCACGCTGCAGCGATCGAGGACGCCGGACAGGATAACTTACAACAGACGTACACCCAAATGCGCCCCTGCATCAGGAAAACAGTCATGGCGATCTATGAACAGTATACCTTACTACCGCTTGAAATGAGAGGCGACCCCACGCACAGGTCCATCATGAAGACCAAGCGTCACTTGGAAGAAGATATGGGGCTACCACCCACCGAGGCCCTGGAAAATGCGCAAACAACTGTTTCAGAATATGCTGCCCGAAGAATATCAAGGCCTGCCCGCCGAGGACTAGAACAAAAGGATGGAACTTTCTGAAACGGAGACTTCTGAATACAGCCGAGAATACATCTAACGGGCAAGAACGAATATGACAGATACAAATGGTGGCCTCTGATTAAACAAGAGACTTCTTGAATTGTAAACATACCCAACGCGGCATGGGTATGTTATGATAGAAGGGAGAATAAAATGATTGATCTCTCATCCTTGTTATTGTTGTTCTCTCATCCTTGTTGTTCTCTCTCAGGTCTATATCATGGCGTCAAGGCGTTATGCTAGGGCGTAACGACGGACGTTGACGGACGTCAGTGCAGTTCCAAGAGGTGTCGGATTTTACAGTACATGCATTCCATAAATGCGGTGGGAAACCCGTATGTTGAAAGTCAGTACATGCATCAGTTCTAAGGAAAAATTGGAACTCTTCTGTGTTCGGAGGTAGTTTTAGTGAAACCGGAAGTGACGTCACACACTTGCGCAGAACCCACACCGGCAAACCACAAACATGGACCCATAGGGGTTTAGTACCTCAAACCTACCCTCACGCATCCCCAAAATGCCTGCTTTCTATACCACGACCAGACTGCTCATGCGCAGACTATTGAACACGGACGATACATTAGTCCAGTCGGATGCTCCTTCACGAGTGCTTCAAAATAAGACCTCATACGACCCCATCGGACCGATAGTGGTCCACCTAGACCCCAAAACGTCTATTTCCACACCCTTTTCTCACAATTTCCTGCCTGCGCATGCGCAGAATGTTGAAAACGAACGACACGCTAGTCCAGGCGGATGCTCCTTCACGAATGCTTCACATTGATACCTCACTCGACTCCATCGGACCATTAGTGGCCCACCTAGACCCCAAAACGTCTATTTCCATACCCTTTTCCCACAATTCCCTGTCTGCGCATGCGCAGAATGTCGAAAACGAACGACACACTAGTCCAGGCGGATGCTTCCTCATGTATGCTTCACATTGATACCTCACTCGGCTCCATCGGGCTAATAGTGTCCCACCTAGACCCCAAAACGTCTATTTCCATACACTTTGTCCACTGCGCATGCGCAGAATGACGTCAGTTCCACGTCGCACCCATCCCCTCGGATGCTCCTTCACGAATGCTTCACATTGATACCTCATACAACCCCATCGGACGATTAGGGGCCCCTCTCGGCCCCAAAACGTTCCTTCCATACCCTTTGTCTACTGTGCATGCGCAGAATGACGATATTCCAACCCCACACCCACCCCGTCGGATGCTCCTTCACGAATGCTTCACACTGATACCTCACTCGACTTCATCGGCCCACTAGGGACCCTCCTAGACCCCAAAACGTGTATTTCCATACACTTTGTCTACTGCGCATGCGCAGAATGACGTCAGTTTCACGTCACACTCAGCCCATCAGATGCGCCATCAAGAATGCTTCACATTGATACCTCATACGACCCAATCGGACCATGCAGCGTATTTGAAGTCTGGGGACTACTTTTTCTCCGCGGAAGCCGACCGCATCACCGCCAGACCGCATCACCGCGGAAGAATTCGAGGTCAAAGGTTGCCGGAACTATAGTGCACTTGACCTCTGTCCCCAGCCAATTATAAAACTTGGCACCCAGCCAATGCTGATGCAATCCATAACCTTGAGCTAGTGGCGCCCCCTGTAGGAATCAAGAGTTACCTCCCCCGGCAAAATGCGCGATTAAATCACGGCTCCCTACTATTAACGTTCCATAGGCTCTCAGTTTTGGTGTATCTAAAATAGAAATTGACCAGCGGCCAAGTTGAGCAGAGTTGTTTGCAAAGCTCTGAGGTTACCTCTTAAACTATTATCGAAAATATGATTCATATCAGCGTCAAACAAAATATTTTAACATATGTACTCCATCTACCCCCATTTCTAGACAATTCCCAAAGAGATACATGTCTTGTTAATCTATATCTATCCATACATACAAAGCGATTCCATAACCGGATAATTTCAACACTTCTAAGTATTTTAAGTGAGGGTGAAGGAAGTATTATAGTTTTCTATATAATCAATAACTGTGTCTCCAATTTTAAATACGTATTTACTTCTTGGTTTTCTACTTTTTGAGATCTGGCGTTAGCCAGAGGCTCTTTAGGATGCTGTAGGGAAATGGACAAAAGTGCAAACCGACTCACGGGATAGCCTTACGCTGCATGAAAGTAATTCCACAGAGATGAGTTTGGGGATCCTTAGTGGTTGAAAGGCTTTTGTATGTCTATATTTAGTCACTAATAGCCACTTGGCATATATTTTACCCCTTATCTACATTAAAATTACTCTGTTCATTGTTTCCCACAAAATATGAGATTAATACGCTCTAAAGTATGGCAGACTGGTATCGTCACTTTACCAAAGCTTGGACTCTGCTGAGAAAATTATACAGTTTAGCTGGTTAGGTGTATATGTGAGAGATGCTCTACCATAGCTGTAGTGTAGGGGCTGTACAACATACTTCTGCTTTGAGAAGAGAATGTCAGGCCAAAACTAGGTCATCACGTTAGGAGAGCATTAAAACTTGAATCTGTGTCTGTGAAGAAAGGCCAGCATTTGTTTGACCCACGATTAAGTCTATCATCATAGTGATAAATTATCAGGGGTGCAGATTTTACTAAAGATATCACCCGCGAGATTACAATGATTGACGGTCAGTTAAAATATGCCTGACATTGTGTCAACATTGATATATGTGTTCCAATAGATGATAGAAGTAAGGTCTCCAATAATTCGATCATTTAAAAACACACTTTAGAAGCCAATTCCATAAAATATTCTGCCTACATTCAGCTCTGATTGTTCGAAACTCTTCACAGTTAGGTTGCTCTACAACATGTGGCCAAAAAGGTCGTCAAGTTTAAAAGTGATTGAATTATTGGAGACCTTACCTTACATATATCTCGACAGTTGAAAATATGTATTTCCACAATATTGATTTCAATATTGAGTAGTTGAAATATGTATCTCAACAGTTAAAATATGCATAACAACAGCTCAAATGTTTCCGTAGTAAATCTGTATGCCAAGTATTGATGTGTCAACAGCTGAGATATGTATTTTCATAGTAATTCTTTCTTACTTTTGGGGGACATATGCTCATCCCATTCTATGCAGTGCTGCATCTTCTAAGTGCAAGGTGTCACCTTTATATTAACATGGTTAAGGGGGTGACATATGCAACTGTACCTTTTGTCATAGAATCACAAGTGGTCTGATTACTAAATAGGCAATACAGTGGCTAATAGCATATACCAAAATGTTCCCCAAACCATGCTGAATGTGAATATGACACCTGATTGAACAAACAATGTAAATTGGAGAATATAATTACAAAAACAACGAGTCTTGGGACTGCCAGCAGAAGTAGATAAATATTAAGCACACAATATTGAAAAGCAGTTGAGAAAATTCTGTATAGTATGTTTTACAACAAAGACTATGTTAGATATGCAAAATGATTTGGGAAGTATTTTTAAATATTTTTTTTATTTCTCCAGTATTTGTCTCAGTCAAGAAATTTTGTGTACCCGACATGTGGATCAAATCCCAGATATGTTTCAATTGGCAATTAATTATGCAGCTTCTTTCAGAACCAGGCACAATCACCACAGGCTGTGAATGAATGGACCACAATAGGCAGTTGGGGATTGAGTAGAAAGAATCCAGGGCATTTCCCTCACTGACTGCACAAACTGGTTTATAGCTTTTCAAACTAACACAGGCTGTTGACAGGAGTGTGACACACAGGTCTGTCCTGGATAGCTCTGCACAGCTTTGGACTGTCCTTCATATTGGCTGACGCGAATTATCATTGCCTTGGACAATTATTTTGACATGGTAAATGATAAAAAATCTGTTAAAAATACTTTCCGATAGAATTTTCTTTTCTGACATAGTCTTTGTTGTAGCAGTGATTTCATACAATTGTTAGGACCATCTTTCAAGAGTGTGTGTTTATTTTCTGTTGACTTCTGCTGGCAGTGCCTATACGCTTTGTTTCTATAATTATGTTCTCCAATTTACATTGTTTGTTCAAAGGGGTGTCATACTCACATTCAGCAAGGTTTGGGGAACATTTTGGTATATGATATTGGCCACCAACTGTATTATCTATTTAGTAATCAGCTCACCTGTGATTCTATGAAAAATGGTATAGTTGCATATGTCACCCCCTTAAGATAAATTACCATTATTGATAAGTCAAATGTGATATTCGGGTAATCCACTTCTGTTTTGGCGAATGCTGTGATAGTATGAGTGGTCATTTTCTTGTCACTGGCTAAATGTACGTTACGGCCAAGTATCGTCCATCGCTGAAGGAAAATACAACCCAAACTACCGATATACTTTGATTTTGTTCGTTCTGTTTGAAGTTGTGTTACGTTTAACTTATGTAATGTAGAATCCTGTGCAAGAAACTCTGACACATGCGTGATGCGCACGGGCATCGCGGCTCGTGCCTCTTCAGCCGACCAAAATTTGTTATGGTTCGACGTACATGTACAACCTGTTATATACTGCTACACATGTATAGCTAAATAAATATAGGTTTCCCCCCAAAATATTTACCCCTGCGAAGTTTGTACCAAATATCACCTTCCCGATGGTGCAAATTAAAATAGTTTATGATTTTTCAAAATTATAGCAAAATTCAAGTTTACCATAGTAGTACAGGAAATCCCTTCTCCATGTTAAACTAATCGGAGAACACATTGGTCGACTATTGGTGCACTCACTTTCATTACTGATAGAACATTTATTTACCCCTCATCAGAAAGATAGCTTACCTGGAAAGTCTTATGTAATTATATTTGTGAAAAATAATGTCAAAATACTTTGAAAGAGCAAGCTATTTTGGTTGAGTCAATGTTGGATGAGCACGTACTGTAGTGTCTTATTGGACGGAAATTGATTGGGTAACACATGGTTAGCGTAACGTGTGCAACTTCCCTCATTATAGGACTGCCTTTCTTTGGTATGTTCAACTTCATTATGTCGGTACCTTTTTTGAGTGGTCATTTTCTTGTCACTGGCTAAATATACGTTACGGCCAAGTATCGTCCATCGCTGAAGGAAAATACAACCCAAACTACCGATATACATTGATTTTGTTCGTTCTGTTTGAAGTTGTGTTACGTTTAACTTATGTAATGTAGAATCCTGTGCAAGAAACTCTGACACATGCGTGATGCGCACGGGCATCGCGGCTTGTGCCTCTTCAGCCGACCAAAATTTGTTATGGTTCGACGTACATGTACAACCTATTATATACTGCTACACATGTATAGCTAAATAAATATAGGTTTCCCCCCAAAATATTTACCCCTGCAAAGTTTGTACCAAATATCACCTTCCCGATGGTGCAAATTAAAATAGTTTATGATTTTGCTAAATTATAGCAAAATTCAAGTTTAACATAGTAGTACAGCAAATCCCTTCTCCATGTTAAACTAATCGGAGAACACATTGGTCGACTATTGGTGCACTCACTTTCATTACTGATAGAACATTTATTTACCCCTCATCAGAAAGATAGCTTACCTGGAAAGTCTTATGTAATTATATTTGTGAAAAATAATGTCAAAATACTTTGAAAGAGCAAAATTCAGCTATTTTGGTTGAGTCAAGGTTGGATGAGCACGTACTGTAGTGTCTTATTGGACGGAAATTAATTGGGTAACACATGGTTAGCGTAACGTGTGCAACTTCCCTCATTATAGGACTGCCTTTCTTTGGTATGTTCAACTTCATTATGTCGGTACCTTTTTTGAGTGGTCATTTTCTTGTCAGTGGCTAAATATACGTTACGGCCAAGTATCGTCCATCGCTGAAGGAAAATACAACCCAAACCACCGATATACTTTGATTTTGTTCGTTCTGTTTGAAGTTGTGTTACGTTTAACTTATGTAATGCAGAATCCTGTGCAAGAAACTCTGACACATGCGTGATGCGCACGGGCATCGCGGCTCGTGCCTCTTCAGCCGACCAAAATTTGTTATGGTTCGACGTACATGTACAACCTATTATATACTGCTACACATGTATAGCTAAATAAATATAGGTTTCCCCCCAAAATATAGTACCCCTGCGAAGTTTGTACCAAATATCACCTTCCCGATGGTGCAAATTAAAATAGTTTATGATTTTTCAAAATTATAGCAAAATTCAAGTTTACCATAGTAGTACAGCAAACCCCTTCTCCATGTTAAACTAATCGGAGAACACATTGGTCGACTATTGGTGCACTCACTTTCATTACTGATAGAACATTTATTTACCCCTCATCAGAAACATAGCTTACCTGGAAAGTCTTATGTAATTATATTTGTTAAAAATAATGTCAAAATACTTTGAAAGAGCAAAATTCAGCTATTTTGGTTGAGTCAAGGTTGGATGAGCACGTACTGTAGTGTCTTATTGGACGGAAATTAATTGGGTAACACATGGTTAGCGTAACGTGTGCAACTTCCCTCATTATAGGACTGCCTTTCTTTGGTATGTTCAACTTCATTATGTCGGTACCTTTTAAGAAGGGCCGTTCGCGCCATAAATCCAAACATTTAATAACTTTAAACGTTTAACTTGCACCAACCAATCAGATGAATCAGATGTCATATATTGACATTTGGAAGACGTTTCCTGTCCAAAAGCAAACGTTTGTTTGCTGTTGTAACGTCAAATACTTTAGACGTTTCCTGTCAAAAGACAAACGTTTCCAGTAGTAATATTCGAGACTTTTAAACGTTTCCGGTTTAAGGAAAATCGTTACCGGTTGTGATCGTCCAGTCAGATTTTTTTATTGCTGCCGCGTATGTTGAAACCTCAACATCAACACGTGTGCACTGGCAAAACGTTTCCGCTATGAAGTCTGTTTGAACCAATCAAAATAACTCTTACAAATATTCGCGCATATTGTATTCCTCATGCCTACCGTTCATCATGTCCTGCGCAAATTGTCCCGGCGCCAAAGATATTCTCCAAACGGTTTTCATTGGCTAAAATACACTACATACCGGAAACGTTTTCCAGTGGAGATTTGCATGTGTTGGTGTAGATGTTGGAATACACGTGGCCCAAATAAAAAATCTGATTGGACGATCACAACCGGAAACGTTATCCTTTTAACCGGAAACCTTTAAAAGACCCGAATTTTACTACCGGAAACGTTTGTCTTTTGACAGGAAACGTCTAAAGTCGCGAATTCACAACTGGAAACGTTTGCTTTTTAACAGGAAAGTGTCAGTTCATAACATCTGGTTGGTTGGTTCAAGTTTAAACATTTAAACTTTTTAAAGCTTTACAATTTTTAAACGTTTAAGAAGTTAAAACGTTTTTGGATGCGTTTATGGCGCGAACGACCCTTCATATACCTTGTCACAGGATGAAACTTGTGATTTCGTTTTAGCCACATACATTCGTGCCTGGTGCCACCTGTGCCTAACTTGAAATTAAATATATAATTGTGCGTTTATTTCATTACAAACTTATCCCCAAATAACCCAGCTACCAGATCTAATTAAAGCTCATAGGCTCTAGTTCTAAAATAAAATCTCCACGTTTTACATCATCCATTTACAACATCTAACAGTTGTTGGAGATCATCTTTATTATCTGAGAAAATAGCTATGTCATCGGCATAGCCTAGCACGGATATCTTTTTACCATTAACATTAACACCTACGTCACAACTTTTAAGTTCTTCAAGTAATCCATTTGTATAAAGGGGAAAGAGGGTAGGGGACAGGGTATCACCCTGGCTTACACCTGATGTGGTCTGAAACCATTCAGTTATATAACCATTAACTTTTACTGTAGAAAAGGTATCAGTATACATTCGCTATCCCGCTCTATACACAGAACCATTAATATCAACACTCAACAATTTATAGAAAAGTAAATTCCTCTTGACTAAATCAAAAGCCTTTTGGAGGTCTATAAAACATACAAGGAGGGAGGGGACGGAGGGAATTTGGCTTAATGTCACACTCAAGTTTGTTTCACTCATATGGTGACAGTCAGTTTGGTTGGTGGAGCAAGCCGGAGTACCCGGAGAGAACCACCGCCCTTCGACAAGTAACTGACAAACTTTCACACATGGACCAGCTGGGCTCGAACCCGTGCCGGTTCAGCGGTGTGAGGCTAGCGATCACCAGCGAAGCGCCTTAGACCACTCGACCACCGAGGGCCCCCTAAAACGTACAAATACTGGGTTTCCACTTGATCTACTTTTATCACCAATACTACTGGAAGTAAATATATGATCAATACATGATCTATCGGGTCTAAAACCATTTTGCTCGTCTGCAAAAATATTAATTTGGTCAGCCAATGTACAAATTATTTTGTTCAACACACTACTATATACTTTATACAAACAAGACAGTAGACTTATCCCACGGTAATTAAGTGATATTCTTGGGTCACTCTTATTATCTTTCGGTATAGGAAATATTAAAGCTTGCAACCAAATATATCTTCTAATGCTTGGTTCGTGTCAAATTCCTTATACCAACGACCATTGTTGATAGTCGAACCCGTTATATACAGCGGACAATAATACAAACTGACTCGGCGTTTGAATCGGGCAAATTTCTTTCGTACTTCTTTCAGCCTGACGCCACTAACGGGGCGATAAGCCTGAATGTTTTGGCTGGCTAAAGAAAACCGTCTCCTTCAGGGACATTCTGATCAAAGATACCTTGAAACATAGAAGAAATTTGCTATAAAATTCTTGGCTTATTATATGACAACATCGCAGTAACCTTTCATCTGCACTAGGGCTGGGAAGTGATCCCCATAAACGACTATCCCTTTGATATTGGTCGCTGATGTACAAAATCACCAGAAGACCGTTTATAAAACACAATATCTTCAAAAAATGATGGGCGACGGAGTTTGAATGGGGACTTTGCAAACTGTTTATTCTGCATAATGAGTATTGTTTGAAATATTTAATTGCTCAAGAATAACTGACACAGTAGATTTTGCCGGTGTAACCATTTGTAATTAATTGCCATCCGACGTTGTTTCTCCCTCAACTGGCAAAGAACTACCAGAGTCAAAGTTAGCTAAGATTCATAGCGCCTCCCTTCCCTCAACGCTATGCCAACGACAAATACATTTCCCTGTTGGTAACTCGAACATCTCCATGGCGCACTTATTATTACCTTTGCGCCCTATTGGACATTCATTAACTTGAGAAAATGGGCCGCCATGAATAAAAATACCATAATCGATGTTGTGATCATCATCCCCTGTATACACGAGGTCTATTATGACGGAAAAGCCCATCTTCTTGACCCTCGTTTTCAGGTGATTTTGAGGCTCCATAGGGGTAATTTTAACGCCTGTAATTCATATATGACCGACGAAGGGCCATTTAGTCTGCCATTTCGGTATTTTTATTCATGGCGGCTCATTTTCTCAAGTTAATGAAGGTCCAATAGGGCGCAAAGGTAATAATAAGTGCGCCATGGAGATGTTCGAGTTACCAACAGGGAAATGTATTTGTCGTCGACATGGTGTTGAGGGAAGGGAGACGCTACGAATCTTAGCTAAGTCAAAGTGTGGTGTACTGTGAACAATGATAGCTATCGAAGGTTATCTGGCAGACTTACTATCCGATTACCATGTGATGAGCCTTAACTTGGGAGTTTCTGTATAAAATATTCCATATAATATTAAATAAGAAGAAAATGTGGGCACTGGACATTGGGACAATTGATAAGGAGTAATTGATTTCATGCAATTCCATTGGTTTAAAATCGTTTGTTGTCAGTCAGGTATATGAAGTAGCGTATTTGTTTACGTAATTCTCCGCATTTGGGTTGTTTCCGTCAAAAACGAGGCAACACAGAGAAAGGCCGAAGAAAAGCTCACAAAATGGAAGATTGTCTATCCAAAGCGAGCGTATACGACTCCGTCGAAAATATTAGGTTATTACACAGTGCTTTGTACAATATGGATTGGTATTGTACTCGTCCATGTTGTGATGAAAACCCGTATTGGACTCGACGCCGAAGGTCATTGAAATATTAAACTAAATTATTTGTTATTGATTTTTTTATTTAAATTTGAATCAATATAGTTTTGTTAGATAAAACAACATAACATCAATATATTCAACTATAACAAAAAATTCAACCACATTAATAATTCCTAGAATGCAATAGACTCCAAATCTGTAATTCTGCAAATATGTAAATCTATTATCAGTTTCTACTTTACGAACTTCATTTGAGACAAATTTGACTGACTGGGTAATGTTACTTTGAATTTAGATTTATATTGATATTAAAGTTTCCTAGATGATCGAGCGAGAAAATAGAAGGTTTTCAACTTTTATAGCTTCATTTTGGCGTCATAACAAATATAGTTACCTCCCTTAGAAAGCGTACAATATGAATTCAATACGGCATTTTGGGTGAGTGAGTAGTAGGGTTTAACGTCGTTTTCAACTTTGTTTCAGTCATATCACGACGGTGCCTACATGTGCGTGAACACGAGAGGGCTCACAGTTTCTATCACCCTGGACACTGATCAGCCCAGCTAGTACAGCACCCGGTCACCCATCCAAGTATTAACCGAGCTTAACGTTGCTTAACTTCGGTGATCTGACGAGAACCGGTGTGTCCAACGCTACAAGCCGTACCCCCGGCATTTTGGGATCCAATATGACTTTGGGTATTGTATGGACACGTGGTGCGATTGAAATGATTTGATTGGATCAAAGGACATAACTGTATAATAACCTAATATTATTGGATGTTTAAAGCGTCCCTGGTGGCCAAGAGGCGGAAAGTGGCAGTCTGAATCAACAGGGGAACAAGGAGAGTGAGGGACGTAGCAATCATAAGATCCGGCATTCAGTATCCTGCCGTCGTCCATAAAAGAATTTCAGAGTCAATAATCAAAGTAACTATTTCGCATAACCGTTACAACCAATCCCAAATGCTTATGGAATAAAAATAATTAAAAAAACAAGTGGTGAACAGTTTTCAATGATCTCAGCAAAAAAGACGACGTGCCATACATAAACTCCTAAATCACTGACCATTATTCTATATCCAATTGTTATTGAATTTCAAGTCGTTTTCCAGAGTATGTATCTCAGTCACGCTTTGATTGTGACTGTTCATTTGAACGCCATGGAGATATAAAACCCTTGATATTCAAATGGCCCCTGGCCCGAGGTTGGGCGGAATTATAGTTAGACAAAGGTTACGAAACGTAGCGCCAGAGATCTTGCACGCTACGAATGTATTTTGCTATCACTGTACGATATTTATCACAGAATTTGAGAAAACTGGTATAAATATGTTTCAGTAGTTTCTGCAATAATATTCTATGGCGTTGATTAAAAAAACGTCAGTCTGCACATGTTCTAACAAATACCATCAGGCGGAATATGTAAACTCCGTATGCAGGTATATTGCAGGTGTATGCAGGTATTTTGGAATACTGCTATCCAGAAATGGGTAGTTAATTTTGTCCAAATTGTAATCGTCTCCCTTGACGTAGAGTCTACGTGGGAGAAAGCCCTGATAATTTCTGTAAATGTATAGGTCCAGATATGATGTTCCATTTAGACTATCAATGCTTTCTGTCAAATCCAGTGATGGGGGGTAAATATCCTTCACCACATCGTCGCTAATATAGGGATTATCCATGGATCGGAGTTCGCCTATAGAGCGTTTGGTGGATGAGAATGAACGGACTTTGGAATGGTTATTTTTGGACAATTTCTACGTACTAGTATAGGCGTTATCATACGTACTAGTATAGGCGTTATCATACGTACTAGTATAGGCGTTATCATACGTACTAGTATAGGTGTTATCATACGTACTAGTATAGGCGTTATCATACGTACTAGTATAGGCGTTATCATACGTACTAGTATAGGCGTTATCATACGTACTAGTATAGGCGTTATCATACGTACTAGTATAGGCGTTATCATACGTACTAGTATAGGCGTTATCATACGTACTAGTATAGGCGTTATCATACGTACTAGTATAGGCGTTTTCATACGAGAACTACGTACTAGTATAGGCGTTTTCATACGAGAACAGATGTTTTTTCAGTAATATCTATAATAATTCGCTTGGTTACTAGATATGTCTTCCAAAAGTGGTGGACAATTTATACCCATTGGGATACCTATACACTGTTGGTATATGGTACACTAAACCTTAATTCTCTCTCTCATAGATGTTGTTAATGAGAAGTTAAAGCAATTGTATAAACAAAGAAATATCCTAAGAATTATAACCTCTGATAGTTGTGCAAGTATTTTTTGGGCATTTGACCTAATGTTTCTCTCATTTATGTAATTCAAAGTATAATTTCAGATTTCCATTTACTATTTGATTAATTACATGTATCCAAGTTGAGGTAATTCAACTCCTGTTTAATTGTTCACTGCAATGCTACGTGTAAAATAATGTCACTTTAAATAACATGCATGCTCATTAGCCCAGTGTCATGTGACTTTGACAGTCAATGATTAATCAGAAAATTGTGATTGCGGAAGACGATCGCCATGAATATAATTTCGACGGTCCATATTGTATTACGTGATGATGGTTTTCGTGCAAAAGCACCAAATAAATCCAACGCCAATTATCAAGGACTTCATTGTGAGTTGCTATGCGACGTAGAAATGGATGACGCTCCAAAGTAAGAATGCTTTACGTGCATTAGAACTGAAGAATGTCTTATGGCTTCTGACATTGAGAACAGTTTTATTAAACACCGATATTATTGATGGACTAAGACGTTCAACACCAATTCATTTCATAGAACTACATAATAAGCGTGGCGCAGCGGGACAAGAAAATAAAAGTATCGTATCTGCAACAATGTTAACATATATCTGCTATGCACGATATGTTATAGAAGTACAAAGTGAATCTCGCATTCCATTTTAATTATACTATACTATATTATACTGTACTATATATACTTCAATCAGATTTGTTCGCGAATTTAATTTCCACAGCTTGAAAATTTGGATGTGACAGACGTTGTTTTCTGATCTCAATTCAGTTACGAACCAAGCTAAACCTGGTCTCAATATTCCACATCAACTACTCTTCTTTAATGAGCGAGATTTGCGCTCCCCCATTATCTGGTGGACATCGACGTATTTAATTGGTCTTCACTGCTCTCTGCATCAAGTTGCACATGAGATTTGCTATACCATCAGAACTTACAATTATATCAGCATATTTCAACAACCTGTGGTCTGTTATTGTACCGCGATATTGATCTTGCGGCCAGGGGAGAAGACAAATTAGATGATATATATATAGCCAAAGACGAGGCAAGATTCGATTTGATCTGAACGATTATTAGTTTAGTTATGGACGATTATAATGAGTATGTTGAGGAAGGGTTAGCGAGTTTTCCTTGTGCTTCTCGAAGACTCAGATACCCTGTCTTCTGTTCTATCATAATCCGGTTCATTTCCCAAAATCCTGAGGTGGGCCTAGACACGCATCTCTAGCGAATTAGTCCGTAGTTTCGGATTATTGGTCCCCCCTCTAGGGAAGTAGTCCATAGTTTCGGATTATTGGGCCCCCTCTAGGGAAGTAGTCCATAGTTTCGGATTATTGGTCCCCCTCTAGGGAAGTAGTCCATAGTTTCGGATTATTGGTCCCCCCCCCCCTCTAGGGAAGTAGTCCATAGTTTCGAATTATTGGTTCCCCCCTCTAGGGAAGTAGTCCATAGTTTCGGATTATTGGTCCCCCCCTCTAGGGAAGTAGTCCATAGTTTCGAATTATTGGTCCCCCCTCCAGGGAAGTAGTCCATAGTTTCGGATTATTGGTCCCCCCTCTAGGGAAGTAGTCCATAGTTTCGGATTATTGGTCTCCCCTCAAAAATATTTATACATCAGAGCGCCCGGGTCTGACCACATGATAATTATCCTTCCCTTTTTGATAACCAGTATTTATAGTACCAAGCTTCTAGGTACTACCATTCCTTCAAAATGACATGTACGGAGTGGTGGCTCGATTGAGCTATATGGCGAGTCGGGTCCCGAAGTCAACCTTCGTCAGCCTCAGTTTCGTACGTTTTCCAGGTGTTTAAAAATAGGGTTATGTTGTATATGGGGTATGAGACAAAAATCGGCGTGGTCGACCCCATATTTTGAATAGCTTTTTTATCTTGCCTCCAGACGGGGAACACTGGGGAGAAATCTTGTGGAAATCGATTGTCAAGATTTCTCCAGGAAGTGAACGAAATATGGCGTATTTTGGGTCATTTTAATAGATTTTCCAGAAAATTTGGAGTACGTTCCGAGGGAAGAAAATTTATCTCGGTTTAAATTTGCATAACTGGCTTATATGTTAAATTAATGGTATGAGTATGCCCATGAAGAAAATATGTACTTTTATATGGGTTTTCTGCATGGTTTGGCAACTCGGAAAGACGGAAGGATTATACCAAGGGTCTATTTCCAGCAACGAGGGGTCTACTGTGGACTGCACCCTAGACTCCACCGCTCACCATGAGTAAAATTTCAACTTCCGTAACAGGTAGATATTATGACCGCATTCAACTCACTATAATACTGTGTTTCAACTCACTACTAATATAGCGTCAGATATAGCCGCCATATCCCTGGAAATTACAGATTTCCCACAAGTCGCAGCATATACCGTTATATGAAAATAACACGCCAAATATTTAAACGTGTGTACAATTTCAGTACTTCTATTCAATTTGAAATTGTATATGTGACTCGCGGGACATTTCCCTCGCTAAATATAATTACTTTAGTCTTGGATACATATTATAAAGCGACTGCCCTTTGGGAGACAACAGCGGTGTCGTCAGCATACAGAATAATCAACACCTTAGAAATACATCATACCTATCTTAACCTTCTTATACAATCTATGAACCACGGCTAATCATGAAATCTGTTAGATGATTTATATAAATTGAAAATATAAAATTGGAGACAAACTTTCGCCTTGGCGTGACCACATCTTGAGGTGGGGGGGGGGGGGGGATGTCATCGAGTTTAGAATTGTTATTTTGTGAGAAACATGAATCTATACTATTGACTTCAAGAGGAATATGCTCACTTGCAATATGTCGTTTCTTTTACTTTACGTCATCGCGAAGCGTATAAATTATGGAAACATGGGCGTTGTCTTTGTCCAATCAACTGATCAAAACTCGCATGAATAAAGGACAGACGACAGTTTGACCGTTGGTGCCCCTACATATCCATTGAGACTTCGGCTCTATCGATGTGCGAACGGATTCAACTATAATTTGGCAAGGAAAACCGTAAGTTATATTACTACTTTTCTAAATCTAGGATCTTATATACGGACCAAGAAATAATGTATCCTCGTGTAAATACGAAACCGGTTTAGCAGTACAATATACCTTTCCAGCTCATACTTTAATTATGTGTAGTGTTTTTCTCTAGTGTAAATATATACACTGCCCATGAGAAATACGTTCGTAACTAGTTGACCTTCGTGTAAGTGCTGATGTTGTCTAGAGCAGTGATTTTCAGCAGGACAAAATATTTTTTCAAGCCAACATTTTGAACTGTTTTGTCTCAATTGTTTCACCATTTCAAAAAAATGTTGCTGATATCTTGCTCCTCAATCATAGGAAAGGGGTATCATTAACCGTTATTCAAGTAGACTTTTAAGCGTTGAAATGATAAACAAAGGAAATTAGTCTAGTGAAAGCATACCGTGGCCCATGGGGGACATCGACTTTCTTCAGTTCTGAGTTTTCTTTATTTTTTCGATTATTTTCTGGAAACATCTTCTTGTTTGACACAGAATTTCTTTAGATTTGTGTCATTTAAAGTAAGGTCGTCATCAATGTCATTTTTTTACCGAAAAGCAAAGAAAACGTTTGGAAACGTTCATATATACCGCGGAGTACGGAGTAAACCTTTAAACCGCGGTGAAAACCTTTCAACGGCGGTGAAAACGTTTACGCTGCGCAAAGGTATTCACCGCGGTTGAAACGTTTGCACCACGATGGAAACCTTTAAACCGCGGAGTAAACCGTTAAACCGCGTTGGAAACCTTCAACCGTGCGGAGTAAACCTTTTCACCGCGGTTTAAATGTTTCCTCCGCGATGAAAACGTTTCCAAGAGTTTTGTTTGGTTTTCGATGAAAAACAGTATAAAGACATTTATGACAACGTTACTAGGAACGACAGAAATTTAAAGAATTATGCTATAAACCAAAATCTTCTTGCAGAAAATAGGCGAGAATGAAGAAAATCCCCAAGAAAATCAGAAAAATAAAAAAAAATGTAAAAGCTATAAAATTAAAGTCGATGTCCCTTATGGGTCACCGTTGACAGAAGAGTTCCTGCCACTGGTTTGAAGTACGATCAGTTCATGGGTCATATTTTATCCTCAAAAGATACATCTATTAAGAATGTTTTGTAGGTTGAACTGAAAAAGATAATTCACTAGAACACTGAGGCATTCATATCAAGCAGAAATTGTCAAGCGGGAACAGTTTCAAAGCTTATCCTCTATCGTTTTATGGATATTATGGATTAAGAATACTGATCAGCGATACGGATTTGATATTTTTGGAACATCATGATGTCTTGCCGGCATCATTGAAAACTGTTGACCGCTTCTCTCTTGCAGGAAACAAGCCTATGTTTATGTATACTATGATTGTCTTTTTGAATTCGGTGCTAATACTGTTATGTGGAAAATGGAATAGGTCTTTGGATTATGGACGCGGATATTCTCTAATGGACGACGGCTGGATTATGAATGACGGACTAGACGCTTGTAATTCAGAAGAATTTTTTTAAGTTTAGAATTTCAAAATTGTTATTCCGTGAGAAACATGAATCTGCAATGACTTCAAGAGGAATATGCTCACTTGTATTGTGTTGTTTCCTTTACTATACGTCATCGCAAAGCGTAAATTATGGAAACTTGGGCGTTGTCTTTGTCCAATCAGCTCTGCGTATATAGTTTATAGTTTTATAGTTTTAAAATCAAAACTTCCGTAAATTAAGGAGAGGCAACTTGACAGTTGTTGCGCCCTATATCTCCTTTCAGACTTCGGCTCTTTCGATGTGAGAACGGATTCAACTACAATTCGGCAAGGCACCGTAAATTAAATTACTCCTTTTGCAAATCTAGCAGCTAATATATGGGCCAAGAATTACTGTGATGACTTTTTTGTAAACCCTGGACTAAGCATTGGGCATTTAATCTTACATTAGGTGTCACGATTTTACATTTTCCGCCACATCCTCACATGACAGAGAGGAAAACGGTTATGAGAAGAATAAATAAGTGCCCTTTTGTTGATTTGAAACTTTTTGATGTTTGTACTATGGAATGCTGTAGTGTGGTATTTTAATGTATTTTAAGTCGTTTCCTTGCATACAAATACTGATATATAAAAAAACCCATCATGAATAACATCATAAGGTGATCCTATAATATATTTCTACGCTATATATATTAGTTAAGTGTCGAGGTCTGCCAGGGGACCCCACTTTTTCAGGAAATCTTCTTTTTTGTTGTTCTTTTCGGCAATTAATTCTTCTATATGTTTTGTTCGGAAAATTGTCGATCTTGCTGCTGTCCAATTAGGCTTGCTAGAGCATCGGCTTGAGATGTAAATACTTTTTTTAACCGCTAAGACAATATGGCTTGGGAGACATGTCTTTTTGGCTGCTTTCCCCAGAATTTCGTAAGTAGTTGACCTTCCCGTATAGTGTTGTCTAGAGCAGTGATTTTCAGTCGGACAAAATATTTGTTTAAGCCAACATGTCACCTCAATTGTTTCACCATTTCAAAACATGTCCCTAATATGTTGCTCCTCAATCATAGGAAAGAGGAATCATTAACCGTTATAGTCAAGTAGATTTAACGCTTCGAAATGATAAACAGGAAATTATTCTAGTGAAAGCTGACAGATACGGTGGCCCATGTGGGGCATCGATTTTTTTCCAGTTCTGAGTTTTATTTTTTCGACTTTCTACAAGTCAGAGAATTTCTTTAGATTTATGTTATTCGAAGTAATGTCATCATAAATGTCATAAATTTTCATCGAAAATCAAACAAAATTTTTGGAAACGTTTATACAACGGAGTACGGAGTAAACCTTTAAACCGCGCTGAAAACCTTTCAGCCGCGGTGTAAACGTTTACGCTGTGCAAAGGTTTCAATCGCGGTTGAAACGTTTACATCGCGGTGGAAACCTTTAAACCATGCACGGAGTAAACCTTTAAACTGCGGAGTAAACCTTTATCCCGCGTTGGAATCCTTCAACAGTGCGGAGTAAACCTTTTCACCGCTGTTGATAGGTTTCCAACGCGGCTTAAATGTTTACTCCGCGGTTTAAATGTTTCCACCACGATTTAAATGTTTCCAAGTGTTTTGTTTGATTTTCGTTGAAGAACATTATAAAGACATTTATGCATGGCAACGTTATTGGAATGACAGAAATTTAAAGAAATTATGTGATGAACTAAAGTCTTCTTGTAGAAAATAGGCGAAAATCCCCAAGAAAATCAGAAAAAGTAATAAAAAATGTAAAAAAAAACCCTGTAAAAATAAAGTTGATGTCTCCTATGGGTCATCGTAGACAGAATAGTTCCTGATATTGGTTAGATGTACGATCAGTTCAGGGACCATATTTTTTCTCAAAAGATACATCTATTAAGAATTTTGTTTAGGTTGGACTGAAAAGGATAATTCACTAGAACATTGAGGCATTCATATCAAGCAGAAATTGTCAAGCGGGAACAGTTTCAAAGCTTATCCCTTATCGTTCTTCAGAAGAAATTTTTTATGTTTAGAATTTTAAAATTGTTATTCTATGAGGAACATGAATCTGCAATGACTTCAAGAGGAATATGCTCTCTTGTAATATGTTGTTTCCTTTACTATACGTCATCGCAAAGCGTAAATTATGGAAACTTGGGCGTTGTCTTTGTCCAATCAGCTCTGCGTATATCTTATAGTTTTAAAATCAAAACTTCCGTAAATAAAGGAGAGACGAAGAACATTATAAAGACATTTATGACAATGTTATTGGAATGACAGAAATTTAAAGAAATTATGTGATGAACTAAAATCTTCTTGTAGAAAATAGGCGAAAATCCCCAAGAAAATCAGAAAAAGTAATAAAAAATGTAAAAAAAACACACTGTAAAAATAAAGTTGATGTCTCCTATGGGTCACCGTAGACAGAATAGTTCCTGATATTGGTTTGATGTACGATCAGTTCAGGGCCCATATTTTTCCTCAAAAGAAACATCTATATTAAGAATTTTGTTTAGGTTGGACTGAAAAAGATAATTCACTAGAACATTGAGGCATTCATATCAAGCAGAAATTGTCAAGCGAGAACACTCTCAAATCTACCCCTTCTCGTTCGTCAGAAGATCTTTTTCAATTTGCGCAATCCATATATCACACTGAATATCGCCAGATCAAAAGGAGATGGTACGATAAGGCGGGATTTTGGCCTATACGTGGTGCGGTTGAAATCGAAAAAATAAAATGTCCTCAAAATAATTGTGTTTTAATGTGACGACAAGAGAAAATATATGTACACAATATGTAAAAGTTCTAGCTCGATTGCGTTATCATTGTAGTCATGACATGAAATTGAAATCCGCTGCATGTGCTATTTCGTGAAAAAGGGTCTAAATCGAGTCATTTAAAGACACATTTAGACACGAAGGACCCCTTGGACCAAAATGATTTCCCAGCAGTGGCGATATAATGCCACCGCACATCACCAAGTTGAATGGCGTTTTGGTCCAAGGGGTCCTTCATGTCTAAATGTGCATTTAAACATTAGACTCGAGTTAGATCCATTTTTAAACTCGAGTTAGATCCATTTCTCACGAAATAGTACATGCTGCGGACTTCAGTTTCATGTCATAACTACAATCATAACGCAAACGAGCGTTTTTCGATTTTAACCGCGCCACGTATAGGCCAAAATCCCGCCTTATCGTACCATCTCCTTTGATTTTAAAAGGTTCGCACAGATGTATATCAATACTCAATACTCAACAGCGCGTTTCAAGATAGGGACGACATATTAAGGATGTCCGCTGGTGGTAAATCAAATTAATTAACTTTTTGAATAATTCAATTCAATTCTATATTCGACTTGTACGGTGGCTCATAGGGGACATGCATTTTATTTTACCAGTTTATTTATTTTTTGTTAATTTCTACCTCAGTTGAAACGTTATAACTCGTGTTGAAATAATTTCTACCTCAGTTGAAACGTTTTAACTCGAGTTGATATTATTTCTATCTCAGTTGAAACGTTTCAACTGAGGTAGAAATTATTTCAACACGAGTTATAACGTTTCAACTGAGGTAGAAATTAACAAAAAATAAATAAACTGGTAAAATAAAATGCATGTTCCCTATGAGCCACCGTAGACTTGGGCAAAATTATGCCTCTCGTCTCAATTTTCATATACAAATGGTTGCTGACTGTCGTACGTGTACTCCAAATCTATAATTCTGCAAATATGTAAATCTATTATCAGTTTCTACTTTACGAACTTCATTTGAGACAAATTTGACTGACTGGGCATAGTTACTTTTAATTTAGATTTATATTGATATTTAAGTTTTCTAGATGATCGAGCGAGAAAATAGAAGGCTTTCGACTTTTATAGCTTCATTTTGGCGTCAAAACAAAAAGAGTTACCTCCCTTAGAAAGCGTACAATACGAATTCAATACGGCATTTTGGGGACTTTGGGTATTGTATGGACACGTGGTGCGATTGAAATGATTTGATTGAATCAAAGGACATAGCTGTATAATAAATATTATTAGATGTTTAAAGCGTCCTTGGTGGCCTTGAGGCGGAAAGTGGCGGTCTGAATCAACAGGGGAACAAGGAGAGTGAGGGACTTAGCAAGCATCAGGTCCGCCATTCAGTATCCTGCCGTCGTCCATAAAAGAATTTCAGAGTCAATAATCAAAGTAACTATTTCGCATAACCGTTACAACCAATCCCAAATGTTTATGGAATAAAAATAATTAAAAAAACAAGTGGTTAACAGTTTTCAATGATCTCAGCAAAAAAGACGACGTGCCATACATAAACTCCTAAATCACTGACCATTATTCTATATCCAATTGTTATTGAATTTCAAGTCGTTTTCCAGAGTATGTATCTCAGTCACGCTTTGATTGTGACTGTTCATTTGAACGCCATGGAGATATAAAACCCTTGATATTCAAATGGCCCCTAGCCCAAGGTTGGGCGGAATTATAGTTAGACAAAGGTTACGAAACGTAGCGCCAGAGATCTTGCACGCTACGAATGTATTTTGCTATCACTGTACGATATTTATCACAGAATTTGAGAAAACTGGTATAAATATGTTTCACTAGTTTCTGCAATAATATTCTATGGCGTTGATTAAAGAAACGTCAGTCTGCACATGTTCTAACAAATGCCATCAGGCGGAATATGTAAACTCCGTATGCAGGTATATTGCAGGTGTATGCAGGTATTTTGGAATATTGCTATCCAAAAATGGGTAGTTAATTTTGTCAAAATTGTAATCGTCTCTCTTGACGTAGAATCGACGTGGGAGAAAGCCCTGATAATTTCTGTAAATGTATAGGTCCAGATATGATGTTCCATTTGGACTATCAATGCTTTCTGTCAAATCCAGTGATGGGGGGTAAATATCCTTCACCACATCGTCGCTAATATAGGGATTATCCATGAATCGGAGTTCGCCTATAGAGCGTTTGGTGGATGAGAATGAACGGACTTTGGAATGGTTATTTTTGGACAATTTCTACGTACTAGTATAGGCGTTTTCATACGTACTAGTATAGGCGTTTTCATACGAGAACAGATGTTTTTTCAGTAATATCTATAATAATTCGCTTGGTTACTAGATATAAGTCTTCCAAAAGTGGTGAACAATTTATACCCATTGGGATACCTATACACTGTTGGCATATGGTACGCTAAACCTTAATTCTCTCTCTCATAGATATTGTTAATGAGAAGTTCAAGCAATTGTATAAACAAAGAAATATCCTAAGAATTATAACCTCTGATACTTGTGCAAGTATTTTTTGGGCATTTGACCTAATGTTTCTCTCATTTATGTAATTCAAAGTATAAATTCAGATTTCCATTTACTATTTTATTAATTACATGTATCCAAGTTGAGGTAATTCAACTCCTGTTTAATTGTTCACTGCAATGCTACGTGTAAAATAATGTCACTTTAAATAACATGCATGCTCATTAGTCCAGTGTCGTGTGACTTTGACAGTCAATGATTAATCAGAAAATTGTGATTGCGGAAGACGATCGCCATGAATATAATTTCGACGGTCCATATTGTATTACGTGATGAGGGTTTTCGTGCAAAAGCACCAAGTAAATCCAACGCCAATTATCAAGGACTTCATTGTGAGTTGCTATGCGACGTAGAAATGGATGACGCTCCCAAGTAAGAATGCTTTACGTGCATTAGAACTGAAGAATGTCTTATGGCTTCTGACATTGAGGTACCGGTGAACAGCTTCATTAAACACCGATATTATTGATGGACGAAGATGTTCAACACCAATCCGTTTCATAGAACTACATAATAAGCGTGGCGCAGCGGGACAAGAAAATAAAAGTATCGTATCTGCAACAATGTTAACATATATCTGCTATGCACGATATGTTATAGAAGTACAAAGTGAATCTCGCATTCCATTTTAATTATACTATACTATATTATACTGTACTATATATACTTCAATCAGATTTGTTCGCGAATTTAATTTCCACAGCTTGAAAATTTGGATGTGACAGACGTTGTTTTCTGATCTCAATTCAGTTACGAACCAAGCTAAACCTAGTCTCAATATTCCACATCAACTACTCTTCTTTAATGAGCGAGATTTGCGCTCCCCCATTATCTGGTGGACATTGACGTATTTAATTGGTCTTCACTGCTCTCTGCATCAAGTTGCACATGATATTTGCTATACCATCAGAACTTACAATTATATCAGCATATTTCAACAACCTGTGGTCTGTTATTGTACCGCGATATTGATCTTGCGGCCAGGGGAGAAGACAAATTAGATGATATATATATAGCCAAAGACGAGGCAAGATTCGATTTGATCTGAACGATTATTAGTTTAGTTATGGACGATTATAATGAGTATGTTGAGGAAGGGTTAGCGAGTTTTCCTTGTACTTCTCGAAGACTTTCAAGGTGATTTTTCAGATACCCTGTCTTATGTTTCTATCATAATCCGGTTCATTTCCCAAAATCCTGAGGTGGGCCTAGACACGCATCTCTAGACTCCACCGCTCACCATGAGTAAAATTTCAACTTCCGTAACAGGTAGATATTATGGCCGCATTCAACTCATTATAATACTGTTTCAACTCACCACGAATATGGTGTCAAATATAGCCGCCATATCCCTGGAAATGACAGATTTCCCACAAGTCGCAGCATAAAACGTTATATGAAAATAACAGGCCAAATACTTAAACGTGTGTACAATTTTAGTACTTCTATTCAATTTGAAATTGTATGTGTGACTCGGGATATTTCCCTCGCTAAATATAATTACTTTAGTCTTGGATACATATTATAAAGCGACTGCTCATTGGAAGACAACAGCGGTGTCGTCAGCATACAGAATAATCAACACCTTAGAAATACATCATATCTATCTTAACCTTCTTATACAATCTATGAACCACGGCTAATCATGAAATCTGTTAGATGATTTATATAAATTGAAAATATAAAATTGGAGACAAACTCTCGCCTTGGCGTGACCACATCTTGAGGTGGGGGGGGGGGGCATCGAGTTTAGAATTGTTATTGTGTGAGAAACGTGAATCTATACTATTGACTTCAAGAGGAATATATGCTCACTTGCGATATGTCGTTTCTTTTACTTTACGTCATCGCGAAGCGTATAAATTATGGAAACATGGGCGTTGTCTTTGTCCAATCAACTGATCAAAACTCGCATGAATAAAGGACAGACGACAATTTGACCGTTGGTGCCCCTACATATCCATTGAGACTTCGGCTCTATCGATGTGCGAACGGATTCAACTATAATTTGGCAAGGAAAACCGTAAGTTATATTACTACTTTTCTAAATCTAGGATCTTATATACGGACCAAGAAATAATGTATCCTCGTGTAAATACAAAACCGGTTTAGCAGTACAATATACCTTTCCAGCTCATACTCTAATTATGTGTAGTGTTTTTCTCTTGTGTAAATAAAAACATTGCCCATGAGAAATATTTTCGTAACTAGTTGACCTTCGTGTAAGTGCTGATGTTGCCTAGAGCAGTGATTTTCAGCAGGACAAATTATTTTTTCAAGCCAACATTTTGAACTGTTTCACCTCAATTGTTTCACCATTTCAAAAAAATGTTGCTGATATCTTGCTCCTCAATCATAGGAAAAAGGTATCATTAACCGTTATTCAAGTAGACCTTTAAGCGTCGAAATGATAAACAGAGGAAATTAGTGAAAGCTGACAGATATCGTGGCCCATGGGGGACATCGATTTTTTTCAGTTCTGAGTTTTCTTTATTTTTTCGATTATTTTCTAGAAACATCTTCTTGTTTGACACAGAATTTCTTTAGATTTGTGTCATTCAAAGTAAGGTCGTCACCAGTGTCATTTTTTTTACCGAAAAGCAAAGAAAACTTTTGGAAACGTTCATATATACCGCGGAGTACGGAGTAAACCTTTAAACCGCGGTGAAAACCTTTCAACGGCGGTGAAAACGTTTACGCTGCGCAAAGGTATTCACCGCGGTTGAAACGTTTGCACCGCGATGGAAACCTTTAAACCGCAGAGTAAACCTTTAAACCGCGTTGGAAACCTTCAACCGTGCTGAGTAAACCTTTTCACCGCGGTTTAAATGTTTCCTCCACAATGAAAACGTTTCCAAGAGTTTTGTTTGGGTTTCGATGAAAAACAGCTAGTATAAAGACATTTATGACAACGTTACTAGGAACGACAGAAATTTAAAGAAATTATGCTATAAACCAAAATCTTCTTGCAGAAAATAGGCGAGAATGAAGAAAATCCGCAAGAAAATCAGAAAAATAAAAAAAAAATGTAAAAGCTATAAAATTAAAGTCGATGTCCCTTATGGGTCACCGTTGACAGAAGAGTTCCTGCCACTGGTTTGAAGTACGATCAGTTCATGGGTCATATTTTATCCTCAAAAGATACATCTATTAAGAATGTTTTGTAGGTTGAACTGAAAAAGATAATTCACTAGAACATTGAGGCATTCATATCAAACAGAAATTGTCAAGCGGGAACAGTTTCAAAGCTTATCCCTTATCGTTCTTCAGAAGAAATTTCTAAGTTTAGAATTTCAAAATTGTTATTCCGTGAGAAACATGAATCTGCAATGACTTCAAGAGGAATATGACTTTTTTGTAAACCCTGGACGGTTCGTCCAGGGTTTACAAAAAAGTCATCACAGTAATTCTTGGCCCATATATTAGATGCTAGATTTGCAAAAGGAGTAATTTAATTTACGGTGCCTTGCCGAATTGTAGTTGAATCCGTTCTCACATCGAAAGAGCCGAAGTCTGAAAGGAGATATAGGGCGCAACAACTGTCAAGTTGTCTCTCCTTAATTTACGGAAGTTTTGATTTTAAAACTATAAGATACGCAGAGCTGATTGGACAAAGACAACGCCCAAGTTTCCATAATTTACGCTTTGCGATGACGTATAGTAAAGGAAACAACACAATACAAGTGAGCATATTCCTCTTGAAGTCATTGCAGATTCATGTTTCTCACGGAATAACAATTTTGAAATTCTAAACTTAAAAAATTTCTTCTGAAGAACGATAAGGGATAAGCTTTGAAACTGTTCCCGCTTGACAATTTCTGTTTGATATGAATGCCTCAATGTTCTAGTGAATTATCTTTTTCAGTTCAACCTACAAAATATTCTTAATAGATGTATCTTAATCTTACATTAGGTGTCACGATTTTACATTTTCCGCCACATCCTCACATGACAGAGAGGAAAACGGTTATGAGAAGAATAAATAAGTGCCCTTTTGTTGATTTGAAACTTTTTGATGTTTGTACTATGGAATGCTGTACTTAGCCCAGAAGGTGTAAATTACACCTCTACGGGGTGTAAATGGCTTTGGGTGTGAATTAACACCTTCTCCGAAAGGTGTAAATTTACACCTTCTCGAAAAGGTGTTAAGTTACACCTTTTTTGCTCACATTACACCTTCCATGGGTGTTCATTCACACCTTCTGAATAAAATTTGCACCTTCCAGACAAATTTATGAGCATATTTTTGGGGGAGCCCAGCATCGCATGGGTGTTTATTTACACCTTTTGGTCACAACTAAACCTTTCAGTGGTGTTAATTTACACCTTTTCAACAGAATTACACCTTCTTTGGGTGTTCATTCACACCTTTTAGGCAAATTTGAATCATCTAGGGGTGCTAAAATACACCTTCTGGTGATCATCTTTCAGGGGTGTTAAATCACACCTTATTAGTAAGAATTACACCTTTCATTGGTGTTAATTTACACCTTTTGACCGAGAATACACCCTCTTGGGTGTTTATTTACACCTTTTGGCCAAAATTAAACCTTCTAGAGGTGCTAAAATACACCTTCTGGAGACGATTCCATCTTCCAGGGGTGTTAAAACACACCCATTTCGTGAGAATTACTCCTTCAAAAGGTGTTAATTTGCACCTTTTTAGTGAGAATTAGTGGTGTTCGTTCCACCCAGTAATGGCTCTTGGTTGAGGTACACAATAAGAACATTAACACAAAATATATGTATGATATATTTTATTAAGGAAAGCACATTTACATTGGTCTTTTCATGTTAGCCCTCCCTGATATCATAGTTCACTCTCAATCCCTGGAAGCACAAAGTTCAAACGATTAAAAATACAAGCATCCAATCACAAGCAACCCAACCCAACCCAAATTTAGCATGTCCTGTTGCATATGACAGCGACCCCCCCACCTCATCCCATAGTACAGACATCAGCTGTAATATATACAGATGAATCTTAACCCTCAAAGCACAAAGACTTAAATATACAAGCACTCCAATCCAGGTACCGATCAAGAAGTAAAATAAGTTGCTCATCCTAAATAATAATTGGGTATCTCTGCTCGTATGTGTTAATACAGGTTTCATGAAAAGTTACCCTTCATTATATTTTTCACCCTGAATACAAATGGATGCACATGTATGGGGCCGGGAGGGGGGGGGGGGCAAGCAGTAAAATATACACATTAATATGTGTCAGAATGCTCATAACAGGGGTTTTATTAGAAGGCGGCAATTTTGGGGACTACTTTCAACAGGGCAGCCACCTACTTTGCTTAGTTGTCTGTATTACTCAATGTTAAATGCCATAATATTAGCCTGCTACTTTGGTGAATTGCCACCTACTTGAAAAGTTAATGAACCCCTTACATAAATACGATACAGCATCATGGTTCAAGAATGTTTTTCTGTAAGTGAGAAGTAGCTCTTACTGCTTCTGTAACTTTGCCACCGTCCTGGTAACGGTAGGTTCTGGCCTTGTATAGGACAACTTCAGAAAAAGCAGTTCGAGTTATGTCAAGGAGTTGTTAACTTCCTCGTTGTAGCGTATATTGAAAAACCTAATTGCGGCGAGCAGGCATTTCAATCCCAGCAGGAGATCCGTCGTGTCCAAAAGCTTCTGCTTCTCCACATAGACAGAGATGGTATCCGCGGTCTCCATATTGGAACCCTGGTAGACAATAATTAACAGCAGGAGTTACCTGAAAGTAACATAAAAGATATATAAGCATATGGGATTGATAGTATTCTTCAATCATAATCTTTTACCATCATGATCATTGAGTCTTGAATTATACGTTGAATGTCCAAAAACCTTTTATTCTGCCTGCAGATGTAGTAATACATCATATCATGTGTACAGGTAGGTGTCAGTTTGTACGCTAGACAGGCTTAAAAAATATCAAACCAGGCCAAATTCCAATTCGAACCAGCATCGCTCATTACTAAGGTATATATATACATACACGTAATATAGGGGAAAAGAGAAGAAATGCAGTTTCCGCCTTCAATGCCCTAAAGTTTTTACTTGTATACTCATCGACGTTGTATGTTAGATCTATGTGATTAGCATCAGGAACTATATCGATTACACGTGTGAAGAATTATTCACTTACTCCTTTTTGGATCAGCGTGGTTAGGTCTTCCTTGAAATGGTCCACAATGACTGGCACTACGGTAATGGCCAGTTGATCTGTATGAGAAAAAGAATGCATATTAAATTAAATGATGAAAAATACATCTTGACAGCTCCATCCAGCCTCCCCGCCCCCATCATTTTGTTTGCTTTCAATGGTTTGAAAGAATGCAGTTTCAGCTAATTATCTCCCTTTGATTTAAATTGCAATAAACAACCCAGACATGGATAAAATGTGTAGGAAAGTGATATTTTTATTTGGCAAACAATTGCATGTCCAGTATTCCAACATCTACGAACTGGTTGGTCGATTCAAAATCTATATGCCTTCCAAATAATTCATGTCAAACTTAATCTGCATTATGTCCGGCACATCCAAGTGAAAATCATGCCGATCAATAGATTATTGCATTTTTGCAAAATACTCACACTTTTTATCGTCTTCTTCCAATGACGGATTTTCCTTCAGCATCTTTAACTCCTCCTGTTTTGTTTTGAAGCCAATATGTCGAACACTGCTGACGTGTATTTCTTCATGCTTCCAAGGAACTCTTTATGAATGTCCTTCCCCACAATATGTCAAAGTCTCTTGAGAACTGGAAACAGAAGAAAACAAATCCAATTAGTATTATGTTGTTAGAAACCCATTCAGTTTGTTAAATTATTAAGAAGGCTCTTTATGAATTTGTGTTTCATCATCCAATATCTGACCAAGTTTTTTTAACCACGAATAGCTTTAATAATTAGATAATCATTATATTTCCATGCCTCCCGCTTGTGAGACAGTCACATCCAGTAGCATCCTTGTGATCCAGTGTATCGATCGGTCTGTTGGGATCGATACACTGGCTTGATTAGTTATCCATACTAGTTCTGGATACATAGATGAAGGGATTTCCCCTGAATCGATCCAGTCAGTGAACCCGCTAAGCTGGTTGATTAGGCCAATCCGCTTCGAGATATCAGATGTGACAGGTTTCAATTTCATCGCGGACCGAACTGCTTTGATGTCAAGCGGAAATCGACATCGGAAGTCAAAGCAAAAACCGCAGGCTGGAGATACCGACACGCTAATTCAAAACAAGTGCGGTGGATGAAATGTACGATATTGTAAATAACTGTACTGACACAATAACTCAATTCCTTTATAAAAGTCACACAATATTATAATTGGGCTGCAAACACAGAAATGTCACCTTGGGCGCACGCAATACACGAAAAATCTATACATTTAGGCTTGATAACATTCTATTTGACCGGAACAAGCAAAAAAATGGCTGAAAATAATCATTTATATCTGATTTTGTACCTCTCTGGAGGGAAAACGCACTTAAACATGTGACATTGAAGAAAGACCGATTTTCGTTTTTCTCCTACAGGTCACAAACCACTAAATATTCGCCTTACTTAATATGTAGTAAATTGGCCGAGCACATCTTGAGAAAAGTATATTCCCTAATATTGGCGGCCACAAATGACCCACCACACCAGGTAGCCTGGCCTTTCCGCTCAAACATATGGAAAATTCAGCATACATTCCCCAGCATTTTTTCGAGATGAGACCGCCAGAACTCAGCCCGACACCATTACGGCAAATTTCGGAGGTGCCAATCAAACTGGACCTGATTTTTTTTCCGATTAAATTTGAAAAGGTGGTTTTAATACATTTTAAAATATGTCACAGACCATTTCTGGCCCAGTCAGGTATAATGGCCAATCAATGTTCGCCGGGAGTCAAGCCCTGATAATAATCTTGGACCCACTTACGCCAATGGAGGTTTGTGACCTATAAAGGCGCACGGTCGATCGTCTAGCCTCGCCAGGGTCCGGTTATTTCGGCGGTGTCAATAAATATATACGACTACTCCCCGTAGTTAGACCCAGACGGAGACTGTTCGCGATTGAACAATTAAATAAGGAACGGACAAGTGAAGTAATTTTCACATTCTTTTTGCGATGGTTCTAGACATTTTCCCAAAATATTGGAGGACACAATAATACATACATAATACATCGATAATATTTCTGAAAGATTGAACTATATTTCACGTCAGTAACTTCATTAAATCATTCGTCTGATATGAGCTGTCTGTCCAGAGCCGACGGTATTACTGTATTGTATTTTCCCCAAGTGTCCGTAAAAATCAATAGTTAATCACTACCAGAACACACAAGCCTTGTCCGTAACAGTAAAGGAGTTGTCTTCCCGGGGTTTCTTCAGGGGATATCAAAGCTCATGTTCTGAGAGGCGGAGCTTCCGAACTCCCAGAGGCATATTCAGGCTTACGTTCCGCTATTATCTCATCTGGCCCCGACATCGGCCCCGCGGTCAGATATCAAACTGTGTGACGACATGGGCCCTATTATCCCTCCTATTATGTATAGGAGTCCCTAGATATAGATGTCCAGGAAGTACCGGTCTGGTCAGGTCCGTATATATAGCGGTAAGGTTTTGAAGCCTGTTGTTTTAAACATCATATAATTCTGGTTTCATATTAATAAAATTATTTGCGTAAATAGTAAGGGTAAATAGTACCTCAAATTATCCCAAGCATATCGTTCCATGGTGATCCAAGTGTTCTACTGGGCGTTATTAACGATTCCTATTACTTTGTGTACTAACATTCACTATAAGTATACTGCATTAAAGGCGAGCAAAGCTATCACTGAACAAATTTATGCCGCCATATTGGATTCGCATTCAGGCAAATGAACTCCCACTTTTTATGTTAGCTGAGCATTTTGGAGAACATTTTCAACAGTAACGTGTTCGAGGTAGTTGCACTCCTATCTAATGAAGATAATACTAACAAATATGTGCGACTATAGTGGGCTAAATCGACACGATTTCGCAAAGTTTGAAACCACCCTTACCCGAAGAAAATCAAACCGGCCTCCATTTTCTCCCACGTGATCCTTGTACGCATGCGCATTGACTAGTATCATTTATAACCTGGTTCCCGAACACAATGGTATAGGTAACAAGCACCTACATAATCGGGGCACCAGGCTAACCAGTTCTGCCTCGTTTCTATCTCACTTTGGTGCCTTCTATTGATGATATTTAAATAAAATTTCTATATTTTTAGGCGTCACTAAGTTGATTGGGTCAAGCAATCTGTCTGAGCAGATTATATTAATAAAATTTTGCAAAAGTGTATGCTATCATAGCACCGTATTTTTTCGCATATATGATAATTCGACAAAGTTTCGAGCTTGTTCTGTTCTGTTGGCAGAAGTTGAATGAAATACCGTGAGCAAAAGAAAATACTCAATCGAGTCACAATTTTAGCACAGTTGAAACTATGTTTCGATCACTGATTCCGACAGTATAAAAAATATATTCTCCGGTATAAATTGTCTGTAAGATGTAACATTTTCTTTACCCTCTAAATACATACCTGTTTACATGTATCTCCCTGCTCTGACCTGGGTTCACAGGGGCAATTATATTGTACAAATATTAAAAAAATAGCATATTTACCTGGAAGGTTACGTCGTTAATGCCAATTAGATCAGCTAAGGTAGCATTCTGTGAAATGTGATCTTTAAGGTCCGACAGGCTGGGAGTTGCAAAAGGTAAAGCGATTTTCTTTCGGTTCTCACCGGCCAACAGTAGGCAAGTCGCCATCTCGCAAAAAGTCCACTGTGATGCATAGAACGAGCGACGTGAAAAAAGCGCAATTTATCGTAATGGGAGTTTGTTTTGAAGTAATATCGCGTCGGCTTATATTGGAAATGGTGGACAGCATGGGAAGCGAAGCCATGCTTATTTACAAATTCATGAACAATAGAAGCGATGCATATATTGTTAGGCATTGGCAGAATAAACTCAAAAACTAATTGAGCAATAGAATCACCACCGATATGTATAGTTTAACCAAAACTTTGCGTTAGCGTCAATGAGATATGAGATAAAGGCAGGCCGCGGATTATGATTATGGTGTGTTAACAGGGGTCGTTTCCGGACAGGATGGTAACCACTACTTTATCAAGTAATAATTTGTGACGATAATCGCACAATTGTTAATGGGTAACATGCACAACAAGCTGTCATGATCATCACTTTGAACCGTTTAGTCCATTTCACACCTTCCTGTCTCAGTGGATCAATCAAAGCCTATAATTTGTACAGTTTCCGTTGTATTCACTGCTTATTGGGCAAATCCCCCATTGAAATGAAGTTGAAAATCACTTTATCTGATAGCTAAGCAGTTATCAGCACTGTAGATATCGATCTGATAACTTCTCACATTGGTCGACAAACAACGTGCTTTTGTCGACTCTACATAATATACTGTTGATATCAGAAATCCCAGAACGCCCCCCCCCTCCCCGTCCCGCCCCGCCCCGCCCCTGTAGTCTTGGGCTCAGCCTTGAGTGAGAACACTAGAGCGGCTGCTCAATTTTCACTTCCTCGTAAAACCGACTGGGAGATTGAATCTTATGGTCTGCAGCTCGTTTTTTAAAATAATATTTCCTTTGGAATTCTTGCTCAAATATTAGACTGGTCAAATTGTTAGATCCATTGATTTAATTTTGTGTAGAATGTTGAGGTGCTTGAAAATTTTGATGGTTTACCGTAAGCATGACAAGGAAATACATTTCCTCAACATAGAAATTAAGTTCCAAATGTGTATGTAAAATTGAGTATTTACACCTTTTTAACACCTTTTAATAAATTTACACCTTTACGGGTGTAAAATCAAGGTTGGAATCAATCTTCATACATTTGCACCTTTTCTACACCTTATTTACACCTCCTAAGGGTGTAAACATGAACCGAGAAGGTGTAAACGTTTGATTTATACCTTTTTTGCACCTTTTTTACACATTCTGAGCTTATAGTGTGGTATTTTAATGTCATTTCCTTGCATACAAATACTGATATATAAAAAAAACATCATGAATAACATCATAAGGTGATCCTATAATATATTTCTACGCTATATATATTAGTTAAGTGTCGAGGTCTGCCAGGGGACCCCACTTTTTCAGGAAATCTTCTTTTTTGTTGTTCTTTTCGGCAATTAATTCTTCTATATGTTTTGTTCTGAAAATTGTCGATCTTGCTGCTGTCCAATTAGGCTTCCTACAGCATCGGCTTGAGATGTAAATACTTTTTTTAACCACTAAGACAATATGGCTTGGGAGACATGTCTTTTTGCCTGCTTTCTCCAGAATTTCGTAAATAGTTGACCTTCCCGTAAGTGTTGCCTAGAGCAGTGATTTTCAGTCGGACAAAATATTTTTTTAAGCCAACATGTCACCTCAATTGTTTCACCATTTCAAAACATGTCCCTAATATGTTGCTCTTCAATCATAGGAAAGAGGAATCATTAACCGTTATAGTCAAGTAGATTTAACTTCGAAATGATAAACAGGAAATTATTCTAGTGAAAGCTGACAGATACGGTGGCCCATGTGGGGCATCGATTTTTTCCAGTTCTGAGTTTTATTTTTTCGACTTTCTACCAGACAGAGAATTTCTTTAGATTTATGTTATTCGAAGTAATGTCATCATAAATGTCATAAATTTTCATCGAAAATCAAACAAATTTTTTGGAAACGTTTATACCGCGGAGTACGGAGTAAACCTTTAAAGGTCAACCCAAACGGAATTTTTTTTGATCTAAAAATCCTTAAAAATCATAGTTCATACTTCACTTTGTATGAAAAAAATATTGAAAAAATTCTAATCTGATCAGAAACACACGTAATGTGGGAGCAAAGTGGGCTTTTTCACACTTTCACAGCTGGGTTGATGACGTCACGCAGGGAAGTTCCCTGAGAAAAAACAGCGGATAACATGGAAAGCGAGTGCAGTCAGAGCTCCGGTTCAGATGTCGATTCGAGCGATATCAGCTGCTTAGATGGAAATATTTTTCGCCAAGAAGATGAAATAGACATAGAGGGGGATGATGACGGGCAAATTAACAGTTGTTTGCAGAACAACGGCGGAATTCAGCCCTATCAATTTGAGCCGTACGGCTCCGATTCTGACAGTGACAACCACTCTGACAACGTGGAACTCGACGACAGGATTCGGAGAGGTCGTTTGTTGAATACAGATTGGTATGCAACTTGACTGGAAAACTTATTATCGTCATCTATAAGACCAAATGTCCATATATTTCAAACTGTATTGAATGTAGAACGATTCTGTGATGTAAAGAACGAGCACATCTGTGTTGTTATTGTTGTTACTGACCGAGGCAGCCTTTTCGAAGGGATACTCCGGGATTCGGCAGTATGGACAGTAAACTGTTGATAACTCTACTGATATACGTCCGATTTGAATTTTGTTTGTTTTCCCATAATCCTCATGAAATACTAATTTCAGAATTATATAGTTTGATAAAAAACCTTTGGACATTCATGGCGAAAAGTGCTTAATTTTCGACAAATTACCTCAATTAAATTGAAATCGAATGATATTCCCACAATCTCAAATGTCAAGGGATTATGAAAGTATTATTATCACTTCTGTATCTACAGCCATTCACTCCAATTGGTGTTTTTTTATTTATTTACTTATCAAACGTATATATATTTATGAAAGATCATTTTATTATTATTAAATAGTATATATGAAATAGAGACTCATCCAGTCTAGCCTGTAGGTGCTGAAGCAACAAATGCCACGGGAGAGCGAGCAGGGCATGTACAGCCGTCTCCCTCCCCGCGGCCTCGCTTGCAGGCTAGGTTCGTTCAGCCGATGTCCGTGATATATTCTCCTTGTCCGATTTCTTTGCCGTCACATTCTGATTGTTCTTAGGTTTGATAGTTGGAATAGCTGTCCTCTTTAGTTTTGGTTTGTACCCGAATTCAACTGCTACGCTGTAGATGTCCTCGAATGATGTCTAATTTCTGTCAAAATGTGCCGAGCAAATTATACGAGTACTGGATCGGGCCCTCTTTCCACACTCTCGTGTTGCGTACAAATTTCGTCCAATTTGCAGCGATTTTCTCGTCTTTAGGCCACAAATGAATACTAACACTGTCATCTGTAGTAAAACTGCAACCTCCCACTACACAACGTCGCGGCATATTTAACAAATGATGCCCCGATACTCCGAAAATCTCCAGAAATCAGCAGCTACTTACGACTGTAGTATACGGCTTTAACATACAGAATACAAGACGGCTTCCCTCCGTGACGTCACAGCTGGAATTGACAGGAGAGCGATTTTCACCTTTCAAACGGCAATATCTCGCCAACCAGAGTGCACAAAATTATGAAAAAAATATCATTATTTTCAGAATCGAAAGGACTATTTTTTTATATTTTTGACCTCAGAGTGTTTGGGTTGACCTTTAAACCGCGCTGAAAACCTTTCAACCGCGGTGTAAACGTTTACGCTGCGCAAAGATTTCAATCGCGGTTGAAACGTTTACATGGCGGTGGAAACCTTTAAACTGCGGAGTAAACCTTTACACCGCGTTGGAATCCTTCAACAGTGCGGAGTAAACCTTTTCACCGCTGTTGATAGGTTTCCAACGCGGCTTAAATGTTTACACCGCGGTTTAAATGTTTCCACCACGATTTAAATGTTTCCAAGTGTTTTGTTTGATTTTCGTTGAAGAACATTATAAAGACATTTATGACAATGTTATTGGAACGACAGAAATTTAAAGAAATTATGTAGAAAATAGGCGAAAATCCCCCAAAAATCAGAAAAAGTAATAAAAAATAAAAAAAAAACCCTGTAAAAATAAAGTTGATGTCTCCTATGGGTCATCGTAGACAGAATAGTTCCTGATATTGGTTAGATGTACGATCAGTTCAGGGGCCATATTTTTTCTCAAAAGATACATCTATTAAGAATTTTGTTTAGATTGGACTGAAAAGGATAATTCACTAGAACATTGAGGCATTTATATCAAGCAGAAATTGTCAAGCGGGAACAGTTTCAAAGCTTATCCCTTATCGTTCTTCGGAAGAAATTTTTTACGTTTAGAATTTTAAAATTGTTATTCTAAGAGGAACATGAATCTGCAATGAATTCAAGAGGAATATGCTCTCTTGTAATATGTTGTTTCCTTTACTATACGTCATCGCAAAGCGTAAATTATGGAAACTTGGGCGTTGTCTTTGTCCAATCAGCTCTGCGTATCTTATAGTTTTAAAATCAAAACTTCCGTAAATAAAGGAGAGACGAAGAACATTATAAAGACATTTATGACAATGTTATTGGAATGACAGAAATTTAAAGAAATTATGTGATGAACTAAAATGTAAAAAAAACACACTGTAAAAATAAAGTTGATGTCTCCTATGGGTCACCGTAGACAGAATAGTTCCTGATATTCACAGCCAGAAAAACGGTGTTGGCCCAACACCATTTTTTAGTGTTGAGGCCAGTTAGTGGTGTTGAGAAACGGTGTTGACATAATTCAACACCAAAATGTGGTGTTGAGGCCAGTTCAACACCACAAAACGGTGTTGAGAAAATGGTGTTGACCCAATCCAACACTGAAAATGGTGTCGAGACCAGTTCAACACCAAAAAAGGTGTTGAAAGAATGGTGTTGAAAATCTAACACTGAAAATTGGTGTTAGACCAGTTCAACACCAAAAAACAGTGTTAAGGTGGCTCCCTGGTTACAAGAATGGCTGGTCTGCGCAGCTTTTTGCGCATAGCAATTACCTCCCTTATAGTCGTACTCTTGTGCGCGAGTGGATAGAATGAGATACTGTGACATGCTGCGTTTACTAAGCATCGTTTGTGACGTCATGACGTCGAATGGCAAACTCTTTGTTGGCGTGGCATTTGTCGACGTCATGACGTTGCATTGTTGCGACTTCATGCAAAATGGCGGGAGAAAATGTGGGAGTACGTAGATTCGGAGCCCTATTCATGCCCTTTTTTGGATGGCGACCTACCTTATATTTGAGTTATTAAAAAACTACATACTTCAAGGAATACATAGTAAAAAAAATGAGAAAATTGACATGACTTTTGAATATTCTGAAAACAATTATGTCTCAAGTATTGAGTGTTTTACATAGTAATCACATTGTACCAATTTGCCACAGGTACACGTTATACAACCTGAAAATTAGAAAAAAGTAATACGGTATGCCCCAATTTTTATATCATTTTCTGATATAGGATGGACTTCCTGAGCTATACAAAAAATATGAGAAAAATGACATGACTTTGCACCGAAACCAGGGAGCCACCTTAAGAAAAGGAGGTGTTTCGACACCAGTTTAACGCCAAAACGGTGTTAAGAGAATGGTGTTAAAATTCCAACATTGAAAAAAAACCAAGGGTTATGTGAAACCCGGCAGGCTCGCCGTTTTGGTTTACGCCAATAAGAATGTTACCAACTACAAATTGATATTTAAATTTACTTCAATTTCAAAATTTCAAATTTCAATTTAAGAAAAATGCAATTTGAATTGCCAGCCTTTATAAAAAATACCATGGTTTACAACAGATTGAACCATGGTAACCACGGTAATACCATGGTTGTCATGGTAATAACATGGTACATATGGTTTACATGGTTTGCATGGTACTACCATGGTTCAATGTACCATGGTTACTCTGTTCAACTATGGTAATACCATGGTACAGATGAACCATGGTTCAATATACCATGGTTAACCACTTTGAACAATAGTAATAGCATGGTACATAACAACCATGGTACAATATACCATAGTCAACCAAAATATTATTTATGCTCGAGATAGACTAGGTCAGAGAATGAGCTCAGTTTGCTGGGAAAGACAAACACAATACCCAGAAAATCTGGTTAGGTCATTTATTCAAATGACAATGGTTATAATCATTAATTCAAATGACAAATCATTAATTAAAATGACAAATGATAAAATAGCAGGGGCATGGAGAACACATATGAATTATGTGAATTATGTGTTACCAAATGCAGTGATAGAACATGCCCCCAATTAGCAAATAATGTAAATGTTGTTATACCAGCAAAGGTGGGGAGCATAAAGGGCCACAGTTTTCCTTTACAAAATGTCACAAGACAGAGAATTGAGGGAGGGTAGGGAGGGTTTTTCTGTAGCAAACTGGAGAAACCAAATCCATCACTGACATTTTCCAGAAACAAATTCCAGGTAGCCGAGGAACACCAACCTCGTGTTACAATGTTGGAGAGTCTAATATAAGGGCGATAACTCACAATCAACATTTACAAAAATGAATAAAACTATAATCACGTTAACACTGGAAAGCGACCTTGTTGATCCTCGCATAAACTTAATTATGGTAACCCTAATTTCCTTTTATGCTCGAGATAGACTAGGTCAGCGAATGAGCTCAGTTTGCTGGGAAAGACAAACACAATACCCAGAAAATCTGGTTAGGTCATTTATTCAAATGACAATGGTTATAATCATTAATTCAAATGACAAATCATTAATTAAAATGACAAATGATAAAATAGCAGGGGCATGGAGAACACATATGAATTATGTGAATTATGTGTTACCAAATGCAGTGATAGAACATGTCCCCAATTAGCAAATAATGTAAATGTTGTTATACCAGCAAAGGTGGGGAGCATAAAGGGCCACAGATAACAGTGGAGTAAAAGATGGAGCTGTTATCACCCCACCCGAAGTCTCTGACCTAGCCCTTACAGTATGTAACACAAAACAGTAGGATGAGGAGTAGATATCCTGAGAATGGCAGCAACTGGCTAGCACTAACTGAAGTAATGACTGACTACAATTGTTTGCATCTTCATGAGCAGATCAATGGTAATATAGCAGCCAACTATATCAAGACTGTGCAAGTGCATGAAATAATACAATCAGGTACATGTAGTTTACTTGCACAGGGCATATAGCAGGACAGGTTGACACAAACAAATATTAATGGAACTCATTCCCCAAATTAGCATGTAAATCAATAAAAGATAGCATGACAAACCTGGGAAATCTATTACTATGCATCCATGGATGGTGGAATATTACCTTACCAATTGTAAGAAACAGAGCATAGTACCTGTGACAAATCTTTAGACTGAAAATGATAGAAATATGCATAAGTGTGCCTGAAGGTAGGGGCACAGAAATCCACATCAGCCAAGTACTGGAAGAACAAATACCATCCAGGGCAACACGAAATACCTGTCACATAGTGAAGAACCATATTAATACAATAAATATATAGCACGAGAAAGGTTCATGGGCCTGATTCCAATTAAACAACTGGCACTGGAAGAGTCACGGTTACCCTCCTAAAAATGAGTAATGTCCTTCACTTCTCAGACATTCCCTCACAAAACATTGAACTGCCAGCCAGTTAAATTGTATGGCAGATAAAAACATGAAGATCCTCAGGGTTGTCCATTGTCCAAGGGAAGGTTAGGATTAAGCCTCGCTTTCGCAAGAGTAATCTTTGAAATAAACTTGACAAAATGAAGTCAATATGATTGTTGTATAATACCTAAGACAGGAATTCACACATACCAGTATCTGTGTGTGATGGCGCTCACTGGTAAAAGACGCTCACTGGTAAAAGACCTGAAAGTGATAATAATGATAGTTAGTACTGGATTCACAAGCCAGGGGATGATAGAATGAGGTAGGATTTCCTCTCTGAAATAGACAATGCATGATAATTCTTAAAGATAAAAGTGTTTTACAATGTCCATATTTACGCTTCCTCATGGAAAGCACTGCTACTGCAAACACACTGGTGGTCTGTAAAGTAACACACAAAAAACTTAGAAACAAACTAAAATAATCTAATAACCTGGGATACAGTATATCAGAGGGACCAGAGATTCCACCGAATTAAGCTGCAGATGATATGTACAGACATGTCGCTGGAGCACCTCAACCCCCTGTCGCACTCCACTCCAGAGAACAATCTTTGGGATCACCTACATTAATAATAGCAAGCTCGCCGAGAAAAACCTGGAAATAATAATTCAAGGAAAGGAGTTAAAACAGGATAAGCAAGCATAGAGATGCTGAGAGCAGGCAACTATTTCTGTCTGTGAGTACGAAATCATAATGGAAGAAGCAACTATCAGGGTCTGAAATAGCAGCATGATCAGATATGCCTGATAAAAAAAACTTACCTCGCCTATGATCAAAGCATAAAGTTCGACCAAACTCTGGGAATTGACTGAGAATTTGAACATGTTGAATTAGCTAATCTCAGACTCTGAAAACAAAAATATAGACAATATCAAACATGCTGGCAGCTCCAGAGGACATTCAGGCTGGAGAAAGTTCCGCACAATGCTGTATGCTGTTGTCAAACCAGGTCATGGACATACCTGTATAGAATTGGAAGAAAAATTAAAAAGTTAAGTACTAGTTACTCATGTAAGGAAAGCAGTTTCTCATCAATGCAAGAACAAGAGCAGCTGACTCAATCAAAACAACTAGAGGCTAGGCGCATATCATTTCAACACTTCTAGAGGTCTGAGAATATAAAAGTGCCAGTGCAGTCCCCAATGACAAGAGTTACAGAGAGATTATACTGTAATTCACACTCCAGCAGGGTCTGAAGTAGCGGTCAGACATGAGATATATCCGATCACAAGCTGCTTCTGTCAGATCAAAAGTTGTTATCCTGTCCAAGTTCATGTCAGATATAAAAAATAAAATTGAAATTTTCTTACAATAAAATTGAAATTTTCTTGCATATTTATAGACCCTGCTCGAGTATAATACGGACCATGTGAATATGATGTTGAGACAAAGCATAGGTGATGGTGTAACACTTCTCCTACAATATGAATAGAAAAGAACAAGTCAATTCTATGTACTGACATGAGAGCAGTCAATGCGGGCCTCGTGAAAAGTAGAATGTATTACGACCATACACTAAATATATACACAAAGTAAGTTCAGGTCAAGTCACTATAGCTGGATTTCTGACAAGCTTAATGTTTATCTATGCTGAAATGTGAGCAGTCAATGCTGACCTCATGACAAGTAGAATGTATTATGACCATGATCACACACTAAATAAATATACCCCAAGTGAATTCAGTTAAAGTCACTATGATATAGATGAATTTCTGACAAGCTTGATATTTATCTATACTGAAATGTGAGCAGTCAATGCTGACCTCATGAGAAGTAGAGTGTATTATGACCATATCACACACAAAGTATATACATGTACAGTACCAAGTGAATTCAGTTCAAGTCACATGATATGGCTAGATTTCTGACAAGCTTTGAATGTTCATGTATACTGAATTGATGAGCAGTCAATGCTGACCTCATAAGAAATATAATGAAATATGACCATGATCGTACACTAAATATAAACAAGTAAATTCAGTTCAAGCCAGTATTATATAGCTGGATTGTATGTTCATGTATACTCAATTGTGAGCAGTCCATGCTGACCTCATGCGAAGCAGAATGATATTATGACCATGATCGCACACTAAATACAAACAAGTAAATTCAGTTCAAGTCACTGTGATACAGCTGGATTTCAGGGATACACGTAGAGCATACAAAATCGTCACTGAATTCTGGCTCGTAAAAATCCATGTTAACGTTGGTAATATGTATACCACTTGGTAGAACATGTAAGTCAGTAAGAGCAGCAGGACTCTAGCTTGATGGACTATTCTGGAGTTGATGAAGAAGGAATGATGGATATTCCAGTCGATGATAGGTCTCCATCTCATGAATATACAATGGAGCAGAGGGTCCAAAACAGGATAGGAGCGACTGGACAGCGGAATGGGATAAAAAATCACCTGGGCTTCCCAACACACAACAGGATCTGTAATTATAGAGATATAACGCAGTATCCACATTCTGGGCATGCGATTCAATTTCTGATTGCTGAATACAGGATTGAAGAGTAAAGTCTAAATGGTAACTAGACAATTGTAGATACAGAGCACTTGAGAAACAATCTATATGTTCAGGGTTGGAGATAAGGGAAAATAATTTGATCAGAGACTATTATTCAAAGCATTGAATTTGATCAGCAAATTATTTATCCATGTTTTATCGCTATGGAATTTGGATTGATTAGTGTCCAAATTCGATTAGTTATTGCTGATCATGTCCCTTATTTCCAACCTCCCCTTGAATAAATATAGTGACAAATGAGGTCAACCTCCCCAGCAATTAAACTAGCTGTGTACAATGTACATAGCAAATGGTGTCAACCTCCCCTGTAATTGCAATCAATAAAATTATGCCATGCCAGTAATACCCCTGAAATTTTAGGTGCTTCAGTTTAAAAGTGTGCAAATTCTCACAAAAATCTTCATCTAAGTTGAATTTAGCAATTTTTAACAAATTCACAGCCACTCAAGATGATTTTAAATTAATCTCTTAGATATTTTAAGAATGAAGATTTACAGCTCACAAGGCACTGAATTTGCCATGTATAAGTAAGTGCATGACACTTCATAAATATAAATAGTGAACAAAGGCTAATGGGCAACCTACCATAGAATAGAAATCATGTATGATATTAACTGCTTCCATTTTCTCTTTCAAAAATATTGCAGTGAATAATTTTATTAAAATAAAAAATTCATGGCAAGTCAATTCCCAAAATGATGACAAATGTCTTAGGGTGTGTGGCCATTCGCTCAACTGATATATCTGCCCAATCAATCAATGTTAATAAGCGGTACTATGATGAATATGGTATTACCCAGCCACTGAGTGTGACAAATAGACCGATATATGCTCAAGTGCATGCTTGAATTGTAATGTTGCATGCATGTAGTGCACTCCAGCACTGAGTATAGTTCAATGACTACCCATGCTCACCATTGGAATTTATCAACAATTGATGGTCCATCAAGGTGCAGCTTAAAATGAATGTCTCCATAAGCATACTAATAGTACACACTCTGACAAGAGATCAAAATTTGAAGTATGAAAAGGAGAAGAGAGTATAAATTCTATCAAACACTGTTTGATCCTAAGAAAGCATCAATAGTAATTATAGTACGGTGAACTGTACAATTATAGGACACTATGAAAATTCAAATGTTTACAAATACCTAATTTCTTATTACTGAATTTCATTATTAACCAAAATATGGAAATAATTTCAGACTAATGTGATCACATTGTGATTCACAAGTATGGGCTGATAATCAGTGATAACCATATAAGGGCTAGCATCCCTAACATTGATAGGAATCGGACATGAGGCAAACTAATACTTCTCATGTCGGAACTGAACATGAGGTAAGCTAACACTTCTCATGTAGGAAAAGAATATGAGGTAAGCTAACACTTCTCATATGGACATGGATCATGAGGCAAACTAAATACTTCTCATGTAGGAACTGGACATGAGGAAAGCTAACACTTCTCATGTAGGAAAAACATATGAGGTAAGCTAACACTTCTCATATGGAAATGGATCATGAGGCAAACTAAATACTTCTCATGTAGGAACTGGACATGAGGAAAGCTAACACTTCTCATGTGGGAAAAGAATATGAGGTAAGCTAACACTTCTCATATGGAAATGGATCATGAGGCAAACTAAATACTTCTCATGTAGGAACTGGACATGAGGAAAGCTAACACTTCTCATGTGGGAAAAGAATATGAGGTAAGCTAACACTTCTCATATGGACATGGATCATGAGGCAAACTAAATACTTCTCATGTAGGAACTGGACATGAGGAAAGCTAACACTTCTCATGTGAGAAAAGAATATGAGGTAAGCTAACACTTCTCATATGGACATGGATCATGAGGCAAACTAATACTTCTCATGTAGGAACTGGGCATGGGGAAAAACTAATACTTTGCATGTAGGAACTGAACATGAGGGAAGCTAACACTTCTCATGTAGGAAAAGAATATGAGGTAAGCTAACACTTCTCATACGGAAATGGATCATGAGGCAAACTAAATACTTCTCATGTAGAAAGGGATCATGAGGCAAACTAATACTCCTCACGTAGGAACCGGACATGAGGCAAACTAATACTTCTCATGTCGGAACTGAACATGAGGTAAGCTAACACTTCTCATGTAGAAAAATAATATGAGATAAGTAACACTTCTCATGTAGAAATATAAACTGCGACACAGTAACGAGTGAGTTGAATTCGCACACAACCATGATAAATGTGGACCCTATTTTGATTTTGAACCAGCCGACGAACTCACCCAGCTTACTGATGATATGCAGGGGACATCACACGGTTCATCCAACAACGCATACCAGCATATCTTGCAAAGACTGTCCACTAGTGTAGTCATTACACACTCTTAACACCAGACGGGTCCTTGTTGCATGGATCCAAACGGCCAACAGATCATCAGTGGTTGACATGAGTCAGGGGCCAGATTTCGACTTTTCACGACACCACGTTCGGCGCGACCTCATGACCCAGATTGTCCGTAGCTGTGGGACTGGAAAAACTTAAACGTGACGTTCCCTACATTTCTGTAGCAAACTGGAGAAACCAAATCCATCACTGACATTTTCCAGAAACAAATTCCAGGTAGCCGAGGAACACCAACCTCGTATTACAATGTTGGAGAGTCTAATATAAGGGCGATAACTCACAATCAACATTTACAAAAATGAATAAAACTATAATCACGTTAACACTGGAAAGCGACCTTGTTGATCCTCGCATAAACTTAATTATGGTAACCCTAATTTCCTTTTCCCCGATTTTTTGGCGTAATGTTGTTAGTGACAAAAAAAATACAATTGGAAGGATTTCAATTTACGACAAATAAATGAATGGATGCAAAGTTATATGCCTGTGAATAAAGTTGAATGGCTGACAGAATGGCTTAGAAACCGGTAAAGTTAAACAAATGATGTTTACCAATTGTACTGATTGTAATTTGTATAAGCATGCCAATAGCGCCACGTGGTGCGAGGCAGGAGAGAAATGTTGACCTCTGAACAGTTATATATTCGGGCAACGATTTAGTGTAAGACTCACGAAATATAATTGACAAAGGATCTGCTGCAAGTTGTATTGTTAGTCTTTTGTCCAGGATATTACCTTTTCAATGGGAGGTCTTACACCAAAGCCTTGCCTATATTCGGTACTCTGATGAACGCTTGGCCTAGAACAAAAGACATTCTTATTTTCCTGGCTGGAATCAGTGAGGCTTATAACATGTTTAATTGTGATCCCTGCATTAATTATGGGGATTATAAACAAGGATAGAGTCTCCCCGTAGTTCCCGGAAATAGGAAGTTCAACTCCGCAAACTTTGACCCTGTAGAGCTACGGCGTTGGCCTTGCTTCGATGAGAAGACGTCTCACGAATAGACTGGCTGCCGACTTAGCATGCTGTGCATGCGGTTTAGTACCGCATGACAAAATTGCGTTTTGAAAGATTTTTGTAGCTGTCAGGGAGAAAAGTGATGAAAATCTTACTAGCCACTGTGCTGATGAATAAATTATAGTTTTGAATATCCCTAAAATATGCATATATTCGGCAAAACTAGCTGCCTGGCGAATAGAAAAGGGAAATGTGCGGATAGCTGACAGTCAGCATGTGCTTCAAAGCTTTATACGATTTTTCCTAAATTTGAAGCGAATAGGGAATTCTCAACTTTAATACAGGAGTATTTTTGTCAAAAGTATTTGTCAGTTCAGTAGTTCAAGTTGCCGAATAAATCCTTCGTCGGATTTCGACTTGTCAGACAACACCAACACGTACACTAGTCAGGCCGACATTACGTCGCCGGGATTCTCTATTTTATTTTGTGTTTATCTGCGGTGATCAGTCAGGCTATTCGCCTCTTTCTCATGTGTCGATCACATGACCTGCTGGGTGAGTTCCGGTCGTTTGCCGTCGTAAGATTTGCATGGAGCATGCTAGTTTTTCGTTGACAGCGTCTGTTCCATATGAGTGAAAATTACACAACTTGTCTTGCTCGAAAGCTAATGTACTTCTGAAATATTATCTACCAGAATCAAACTGCAAAACTACGTTTTAAAAATAATTCCCATTGGCTTCAATGTTATTTTCGCGACCGTCAAATCTCCCGCAGGTTACGTCCCATAAGATAAGATAAGATAATTCTTTATTGTACAAAATTCACATAACTATAACAACAGGTCAATTAATTCCAAACTTACAGGACATATCATATGTATCATATTCCCATATGCCGTCGGCTGGAACTCACCCAAAATGTACCACGTGACTGCACTTGTGTATCTCCCGAATTGTTGCTATACTTCGTTGATTTCCGTTTTTTTTCGAATGGCTGATCGATTCCGTCAAGTGTGAGATCGAAAACGAGGCTTCTCATACAGCAATCATGGCGGAAGGTCTGCGAACTGTAATGGGACTAGTTACTCCATGCAGTTCTCTGTCGAACGACAGAATGGGGAACAAATGTATCATTTCATCATTATTATTCAATTATTATTATTATTGTTATTATTATTATTATTATTATTCAGTTATTATTATTATTATTATTCAAATAAAAAAAATACAACCCAATCCGATGTTTCATTCATTCACTCTCTTACTGAAATGTGTTTGTTGTATTGAATCCCGTTCCGTTTCAGGAAAGTCGAAAAAGCAGAATTGTATAAATATTATAACAGAATGCATTAATAGTTGTAATTCCTCAGAATAATGCCGTAAATAACGAATATATGTCGGCTGGGCACGACCGTCACGGCTGGGTAATCGGCTGGGCAACGGCTGGGTAATAGTACGACCCGTTTCTCCCTCATGTAATAATGGATATCAGATGTCGTCTTGCTGGGATGGTACTGCTGGATTACCTCTGGAAAAGAAAAGGAATCAACATAAGAATTTGTAAACCTAATATGTACGAGGCAGGAAGTGGTGAAGGTTGTATTTCAGTTTTGGTCGACAAGAAGGATAAAGTCAAACAAAAACAGGAATCCATGTAGGCCTTTCACAAAAAATAAATGATTAATTCTTTATTCCTTTTGAAATATTCCAAGTTCTTTCAAATACACTACATTTTGAGTAATTTGGCTTCACTTCTTTTCAAAGAAAATATTCCAAAAGGCCCCCAAACAAATATTCTAAATGAAACCATGACATGAGTATGATTAATGAGAGTAAAACCTATAGTTACTTCCCTTTGTATTGGAAGATTTGAAAACTAGAGATTTACATTACTTTAACACTATCACGACCATGATACGACAAGGGAGGTGATCTACTCAATATACATTTTGAGTTACTTCCTCTTGTGTGGGAACCTTTGGCCTCGGCAAATATTGTTTTTCTCTAGTACATAAAACATATTTACCTCATTGGGATCATATAATTGATTGTGATTGTGCTGTTGATCTGTAAACAATAAATATATTTGATCTGAAAGATATGGCAAACTTGACACATATTCACATTTTCTGGATCATGGGATATAACACATTAACGCTTCACCAATGAAAATATAATTGCCACATAAAGAAGTGTTTATTGGACACTGCAGCCTTATGTACATACCTGTTTCTGCCAATTTCTTTCTTTGAGAATCGACAAGATGTCCCTTTCAGCCCTCTTCTCGCTAGTTACTTTGCTTTTCTTGTTTGTCTTTCTTGGACTTTCATTCTAAAAATACAAAATGAATTCATTAAAGATAACAGCGAGGAGTTAATAATCTAGCATACGTAATGCATATCTGCATTCTGTGTTTTTTTTTTAATTATGGAAAATAACTGTCACAATAATTTTTTTAAATGCTCAACCAGAGCTATCTAAGATAGGACTTATAACACTGCGGCCCCAAAAATTGGAGGGGCCAATCCCCCCCCCCCTCCATTACGTTTTCCTGTTGATCAGCATTAAAGCAAGGTGGCCATTCTACAAATATATGATAAACAACAACAACAAATATATGGTAAACAAAAATGAGATATCAAGTGATACATTTAACATAAATAACACTCGGAATTACATAATTTTATTTATTACAGTACTTACCACTGATTCTCAAAACTTTGGCTGGAACAACTATTGTATTGCGCTGTGCCATTTCAACTCGCATATGGATTCGAAGTCCCGGGAATCATTGTTGAGCTCATCCCGCGATCTACTGATAATGCGAGAAGTGTCGGCTATTTCCAGAGCATTATCCTCGTTGAAAAATTCGTAGACAGCTAGCTTGCATGCCATGGTGGCATAGTTCAGTCAACTTATTCGTGGACGGTTATCGAGATACTTGATGTCGAACCAGTGTCTTTTTTGGGGGCGGTTGGACTTTTCAGCTTTTTAAAATTGATAATTACAAGGTGAAAAGAACGAAGCAAGCCACGACTTCATTGTTGAATGACTTCATGGAGGCTTTGAGACGTCTCTGTTGTTGTTGGTGGTGGTGTTGTTGTTAATCTCGGACCCTTCAAACTTTGACTCGACGCCGTGCTGCACAACGGGAGACTCGAGCAACGAGTGTCAACAATTTGCCGAGTTAGGAGCCCTAAATAAATGCTAGAATCTCACTCCGCGAACAAAACTTTCCGAAATGTTGTTGGTAATTCCTGAATATGGGTCAAACATTCCTGCATGCTTCTCTATTATCCACTTACCAGAATAATGAAGTATGTTGGGTTTTAGTTCACTGTTGAAATAGTCGACTACACTTTGGGACCACTTCGATGTCAAACTCTGGCTCAAATCCGAAAAGATCCGGTAGATGCACGCCTCTCTGTACAGATCGCAAGTCTTTTTATTTTGCTCCTGTAGTTGTAGATTTTTAGTATTGTGTAGTGTTTTATTTTATGTTTTTTGTTCCAGCACACCTCAGTTCCAGCCTTTTATCGTCTTTTAGCTTAGCTAGTTCTAGTGTATTTTAATTTGCAACCGATTCTGGAGCCCTCAGTTCAGGAGTTGGAAATCCCATGAATTCTGCCTGGTGCAATCGAGCCGCCATCTTGGGAAACAAAAACTTCTCTCGGCCAATTTCAAGTTTCAAGAAGAAGATCATTCCCTCTGGTGGCTATAATCATCGAAAGTCTCAACTACTAGTCCAAGCTTATTCTATCCTCTGCTTTCGCTTTCGATCGTTTCGTTTCGTAATTCCTGTATTTGTGGTTACCATGACATTGTAACAACAACAACAACATCCCAGTGACGAGAAACACCCGTAAAAGTCCTGAGGCTGAGTATATGAACTTAATTCATCCTCCCAATAATGCATGAATGAACTGATCTGCTCCCTTTTAATCCCGTGTTTTAACCAAGATCAAGTTTTATATCAAGATCAAGATCTGATGAAGCTGGTAAAGTACTGAAGATGAAGTAATCAAAAATTAATTTCACCTACTACGAATGAACTGAATCGATCCTTTTAATCAAGTCTGTTTTAATCAAGACCCGTCGAAGTCCTGTAAAAATGAACTGATTCAAACTTAATTCCACATCCTGCACAAATGAACTGAATTGCTTTCTTTTAATCAAGTGTCCTCTTAACTAGATCTAAAAAAATTTTGCTGAAGCCCATTCAATAAGGACCCTGTGAACACAATTGTCCTTTAATTTCTGAGAAGGAAACAATCAACTGACTGACTAATCGCTCATCGCCAACCAGTCCACAAATCGTGATAACAGATACTGAGGGGCAGTCCTCACACCCCAGGTAACGTGAACTGTCTAAACAGATCCCTTGCATTATGGTGAATCGCAATAATCAATGTGACATTATGGTGAACTCTCTTGCCCCATCTCTCATCCAAGGACCCTCAACTGATCGTCCTGTGCCACCTATTAGACCAACTGTTATACAACCAAGTATCGGTAACTGTATTCGACGGGAATTTTCTCTCAATGTTGCTCGTACCCTTCAAAAACAAATTGTAGCGGCAAATCGGTCAGCCGATATCAAAATTACCCCCAAGGATGGAGGAGTTTTCCTGGAAGCGAACTCCGCCATGTACCTAGTATTGAGACGCATACTTGCACAACTCTATTCTGACTTTCCAGCATCCAAAGGGAGAGTTATCAATCAGCCCACAGTAGATAAACGGGGAAGCGAGACTCAGATTGTGTACAAGATAATTCCACCAAGAGGAAAACGTTATACTGTCAATATGTATCATACAAAGTCAAACATCCTTATCAATGGTGATGGCTTGAATCAGTTCTTTCAGGACGACCTTGAGGAAATTTCTCAGCTTCTTGAATCCCTCAGAGTCAATGGGACACAGGTAGACTTGTCCACTTGGAACAAGAAACTCAGAGATCTCTTTCACACAGCTTTACAACAACTCGGTAAGCCAAAGACTCAATTCAATCCACCACTGAACTCAAATGTTACCAACAATGACCCTGACCAACCTAATGATCGTATGGACAATTCTCGTACCAGGACTAGCCGCCCCGCTGCAAGGTTCCTGGAAGTTGCTGAAAAGCCCAAACTTCCAGCTGCCCCACACAGTTGTCCCAGATGTAGGAAAAACTGCTTGACTAGGTCTATTTACTGTGAAGCTGGCTCACACTGGATACATTACAGATGTGCCAAGTTATCACCTGAAATTATAGATAAAATAGAATCAATCCCAGGTATAGAATACAATTGTCCAGACCACCCAGACTCTGATAAACATGTACACTCAGAGATTGAGGAACAAGTCCTGACCATACAAGGATCTCCTGAAATACAGAGGCCACCAGGCATACTACCAGCCTACATCCTACAGTCGACCCATAATCCTTCGGATATTCATCCTACCAATACATCAACTTCTACCCAACGTGACCGTATATCCTCAGTATCTATCAGGAATAATCGAGTTTATGCCCCAGACCTGATGCGTGCATCTAGAGGATTAAACAGAGAAACTACATTAGCAAAATCCATACTAGTGGAAGAGAGTCAGACCTCCCAGCCCATTTCTGATCCTGTATGCTTGGCTTGTGATAAACCCATGGGAAACTCCCCTCTGATCTCCTGTAAGTCCTGCCAGGGTCTGTTCCATGAAATCTGCTGTGCCACAATGGAAACCATCTCCGTTGATGACTATGTCTGCCCATCTTGCAGACTCTGTAACGATGTGCCTAAAGCACAGGGTGACATCACCATCCCGGTAAAAGACAATATCAATCCAAACCCGAAAAAAACTGTAGGTGCTACGACAAGAAAGCCAGCTGACAACCGCTCAGCAGTTATGGTGATAGATGTGACAAATGAGGGCGGTACGGATGCTGTTACTCCTTCCCCTCCCAACCCAAGCAATGGAATCCATCCAGATCCAGTCTTTGTAGCCAACCTAACTACTGAATTAAAAAATATCCGCGCGCGTGAGGTCAAATTAAAGAAGGCTGAAGACGACCTCAAGAAAAAGGAAGCTGGAGTTAAAGATGCTAAGAGAGATCTATGCACTGCACAGGCATATGCGGTCAAGCTGGAAACTCGAATAGCAGAACTTGAAAAAACTAACAAACTTCTGAGAATGCGAATACTCTCGCTGGAACCCGAATCCCATGCTGAGCCCTCGACTCAGACCCCTCGGATAGAGACTGTCAAATACACAGCAAGACTCATCTACAGATATAAATAGACTAAGTCAAAGAATACAACATCTTGAATTAGAGGACCTGAAGAGAAGAATCCAACTGCTGGAACAAAAATCTCAAAATACATCGCAACCTCCATCCTCCACAAACCAGCAACACTGTTCCTCATATACACCTCCACTACATCAGCCTCCACCCCCTCCTGTCTATCCTCATACTATGTACCCAACCAACTTATCAAACATCAGTGTACCACATTACCCCTACATCTCCATACCACCACCATACCTACACCCATCCTACATTCACAACATCCCAACTAACCAGACACCTCATGCATTTGTACGTAATATGCACCCACACACACATGTACCACAACTAACTAACCAGACACCTCATGCATTTGTACGTAATATGCACCCACACACACATGTACCACAACTAACTAACCAGACACCTCATGCATTTGTACGTAATATGCATCCACACACACATGTACCACAACTAACTAACCAGACACCTCATGCATTTGTACGTAATATGCATCCACACACACATGTACCACAACAGAGGAACTACAGCTCTCACATCCCTATCAACTATTCTACCAGATCACATCATACAAACTTACACTCCCATTCAACTATTGATGCACCATTCAATCCAACTTCTGAAACATCTCCACTCATGCCAACCAGTCAGAATAACATGTCTCAGAACCCGCTCACACTGAATCACCACACACCTAACCAAGGCACCCCAGTGACTGTCCCAGAGAGGAGCCGACTATTAGATGTACCCTGTAATCTGGACTCCCAGCCTGATACAACCGCCCTACCCACGAATACCCCAGATCTGCACTTGACTAGTGAAAAATGCTATTCCAGTCCAAACTCGAACAACACCAATGAGCAAGTGCAGCCATCTCCTGAAAAAGACGATACAACTGATTCTCAGTCTTTTTTATGTCCTGCCAGCCTGACAAAACACAAAACCTAACGGTGACTCGTCCAGTGAAAACTGACCATATAAACCGTGATACCGAACTTACAGTGGTCACCTTTAACTGTAAGAACATTGAAACCAACTCTGAGTCCGTACAAAACATTCTGAACCAAGCTGATATAGTCTGCGTGCAAGAACACTGGCTCTTTAATTACCAACTCTCCAGTCTGAATGCCTTTAATCCACAGTTCGTATGTGAAGGAAAAGCTGTTGACAGTGATAATCCGATCACTGCCCTGCAAAAACCAAGAGGATATGGAGGGGTAGCAGTCTTTTGGAGGAAATCTCTATCACATGTTGTCCGACCCACTACAGAGGGTAGTACTCGCATACAGTGTATTACACTTGTTACAGTCCTGACTCCGCTCCTTATTGCTTCAATATACATGCCTAGTAGGAATGGAGCCATAGCTGATGAGGAATATCAAGAGATACTTGACCAACTCCATGAAATTGTCGCCAAGTATAGTTCGTCCCATTGCATCCTTCTATGTGGTGATTTTAACTGCGACCTAACTTCAGAAGTCAATGAGAAGCGGAAAACCCAGCTCCGCCTACTCATGGATAAATTCAGACTGCTCAGTTTCACAGAAGGTCCAACTTTTGAACATCCTAACGGTCGGGACTTCTCTACAATAGACTACTTCCTCACTACCGCGCCAGAAACACTAATTCTCAAGACTCGCCGGCTTGACAGATTATACAGCAACAGCTCTGACCATTTTCCGCTGGTTATGCGACTACTACTGAGTACTCCCAAATTAGTCACCCAGCCGACAGTATCCCTACCGGTCCGAGATGTCTGCCTGAAAGTCCAATGGAGTAAGGTTGACCAGCGAGAATATCAGGAACAGTTAGAACTTAGTCTCAACGGATCAAATCCAGTCTGCATGACAGTATGTGACATTCATATGATCTACTCCAAGATATGTAGTGTTCTGACGTCTGAAGCCTTACTAGCCTCTTCTCAATCGCAAAAACCTCCATCAACTCGGCATAGGTCTCTCTGGAATGAAGAAATCGCCGAAGCAGTCTCGAAAAGTAAGCGAGTGCATCATGAATGGAAGTGTGCTGGCTGTTCACGCGACCCGACTGACTCTCTGGTTATACAACGCAGACAAGCTAAACTTGATGTCCGGCGGACGCAGAGAAAAGCTGCTGCTGTGAACCGGGACCTAAAATTACAATCTATAATGGATGCTCAGTCCCAGGATAAAAACCTCTTTTATCGCCTGGTAAAATCTCAGCGGAAAGTACAGCCCAGTCAACTCACTAAGCTAAATGTTGGTGACCAGTCTTACTCAGGTGACGATGTCCCCAAGGGATGGCAAGCCCACTTCAGTACCTTCACCACAGAAAAAACTGACTCCATACACGAACGTGCACGTAAAAATGAGTACGAGTTTGATGAGCTTCTGATTAAAGACTTGTGTAATAAATATGACTCTGACCCAGACCCGTTCTCATCAACAGAAGTTAATGATGCAGTCTCTAAGCTCAACTCAGGGAAAGCACCTGATGCCCATGGCCTAACAGCTGAACATCTTAAGTATGGGGGTCAGCGTGTAACCGAGTACATCCTGATACTCCTAAATGCAATCCTCCGCCATAGGAAAATTCCTGACACGATGAAACTAGGACTATTAACGCCAATATACAAAAACAAAGGCGACAAAACTGTCTCAGCAAATTACAGAGGTATCACTGTCACACCCGTAGTTACAAAAATTCTGGAGAACATAATTCGCAGCAGAATCCAAGATACATTGATGCGGGAGCAGCATCCATTACAGTTTGGCTTTACCCAGAAAGTATCTCCTCTATTCAGTGGTCTGGTACTCCAAGAGGCCGTCCTTGAACACGGAACAAGGCTCCATCCGGCATATGTAGCATTATTGGATGCAAAAGCAGCCTTTGATGTAGTTCATCATCCAAGCCTATTCAGGAAACTGTACTCTGCCGGCATTGATGGATCTCTGTGGCTATTAATTCGTGACATCCATGATCGAGCACAGACACAAGTGAAATGGTGCGGAATGCTGTCGGACCCAATAGCCATCAGACAAGGAGTACGACAGGGAGGAGTCCTTTCAACTGATCTATACAAAGTCTACATTAACAACTTACTGGCCACCCTGGCAAGTACCACTCATGGAACTCGTATAGGGATAACACCGTGTGGCGCCCCCACCTGTGCTGATGATGTCGCTCTGGTAGCCACGACCGACATAGATCTACAGTGTATGCTGGAAATATCCTCTGATTATAGTCACAACCAGTTCTATGAACTCCAGCCAACAAAAAGTGTAGTTCTCACAGAAAACAGCAAATCCTGTGTAGGCGAGTTAACCCTGAAGATCGATGAGCAAGAACTTCCTACACCCACATCTGCAGTACACCTTGGTATACATCGTGATGGTACTATAGTAAATCCTAAGCTGACAATCGACGAAAACATCAAAAAAGCAAGAAGGGCCATGTACTCCCTCATGGGTGCAGGGCTACACGGCAAAAATGGCCTAAATCCACTTTGTGCTTCACATCTTCTAGAGACGTATATACTCCCAATCTTACTGCACGGAGCAGAGACGCTCCTACTGACCCAAACCGATATTGGTAAACTTGAGCAATTTTACAAGAAAACATTAAAGGAACTACTGTCACTACCGAACAGAGTTGGTGATCCTGCACCATTCATACTCCTGGGAATATTACCAATAGAGCCGCGACTTCATATTCGCATGCTAACAAGCCTGCGAAACATTATAGCTGTGGAAAATTCTACCCTACACAACATTGTCATCCGTCAGGTCTTCATGAAGGGCCTCGACAAGAGAAGCTGGTTTGCACTGACCAGGAAGATACTAGCAAAATACAGTCTTCCATCCATCCACATGTTGTTGGATAATCTACCACCTAAGCAGGAATGGAAGAGGATAGTAAATAGGACAGTCACCATCTATTGGACAGATCTCCTGACCACCAGAGCAAAAATGTATCCATCTCTTAGATATCTAGTGAGTAGTACACCCGGGAAGCCGCATGTGGCTCTGTCCTCCGTGACGTCAAACCCAGCAGATATCCGTCGACTCCCAGTTAGACTTCGGATTCTCACTGGGTCCTATACCCTCCAAGCAAACAGGGCAGCTTTCAACCAATATATGGTCAACCCTCAGTGCCAGCTGTGTTTGAGTGGAACAGAGGATCGGACACATTTCCTGCTGATTTGCCCTGTGTTGAAAGACATCCGGCATAAATACTCTTCACTTTTGATGGAAAACCTTTGTGCGGAGTGCAAAGTTAAGGCACTAGGCGTCTCTGGTAATATGGAAAAATTTGTAGTTCTGATATTAAACCCAGAACGATTTCTATCCTGTTCCGGATGTGTTCCTACCAGTGAGAAAGTAATGAGACATTACACGTACTCGATACATCACAGAAGAAACGAACTCCTAAACCCAACCTGAGACTGCTGATCCCCAGAATTGGTTGCAATTGTCTTGTCTTTACTTTATTTTATTTGCTTACTATCAATGACTATAATTGACTACTCCAATTGGAGGTGCTCCTATACACAGGAGGGATATACCTAACAAGAACAAGAACAAGAACAAGAACAAAGGCTACTTCGTTCTCGCAATGTAGCATCGATTTTAGATCGTTAACGTAAACGGCTATGTTACTTTGGTCTGCTCGACGTTGATGAAGCCAGTGTTTGAAATCGCGTTTTAAGTGGTTCCAACAGTGTAGGATGTCAAGATTTGGAAAGACAGTCTTGATCGCGTTCGTAATCCCTACCTCCCTATCCGTCACTATCGGTACATTGATCTTCTTAAGCGATGGGATTCGTTCCGCTAGATCTCTAAAAAAACGTTCAAGATGTGCTTTGAATTTTCTGTCATGTATGAAAAATGCTAATGGTATGACGGGCGCTTCTTCGAATAAAGAATGTCTGAAAACATACATTGCTGACATATTTCAAAAGTAGACTCAAGGTTGGGATGATTTATAGATGATATTGGAGAATGGATAATGACGATATTTTACTTGCGTTTATATAGAAAAGCACGGTAAGTATAATTCTTAACCAATGATAAGGTGTATACATGGATATTGTCTAGGTGCGAACCAAACAATATATCACAATACGGGTGTCCAAAAGAGCAAGCATGGCTTCTCAACGGGGTCGCTTGTTCTAACGTTCTTTGAACTTTTTTTTCGGGTTACATCCCTGCTGATTAATTTATAGGTGGGAACCAAACAACGTATAATAATATGTGTGCCAGAGAGAACGAGCATGGCTTCTCCACGGGGTCGCTTGTTCTAACGGAGCGTACGATTCCTTTCATATTTTACCGCTACTTTTGGACAAAACGCTCTTTGAACTTTTCTCGGGTACATCCCTGCTGATTATTTGTTTTTTCCTCTGAAAAATTATGATCCCGGGAATTCAGAAGAAACAAGCACGGCTTATTGTAACGAGCGGTCGCTTCTTTTCATATATTACCTTTGTTTACGGCCTGGAATGAACGTTATTTGTTCTTCAATTAGTTCGCTTACAATATCGTAACTTATGCAATTGAAAAGACATACATCATCAGATATGAGGACCTCTGGTGACACTATACTGTGTCATGTCGTTTGAAAAGAAACAAGTATATATTTATTATTCTATAATATTCAGTAAAAGGAATTAAATTACATTTGTAATTTCGTCTTTTGTACTCCCATTGAAACATTTTATTGAGTCATAAAATCTACTGCATTCTACAAAGAATTATCTCTTAGTGTATATAATCCGATGTTCCAATTATCAATTCTCTCTCTGACATGATCCTTGTGGGTGACGTTTTGATTCACGGAGCTAGGAACCCCCAGCTTATATTGAATCCGTTCCGTTTCAGGAAAGTCGAGTCGATCCGGTTTTTACATTCACCCCATGCTGAAATTCAGCCGCCATCTTTGATTCTCGAAGTTTTATGCGTGATAGAATGAATCGACGAATACGGGCCTTTCAGGACCCGATATTTACCTGAAAATATACTAGATAAAAGCAGAATTGTATAAATATTATAACAGAATGCATTAATAGTTGTAATTCCTCAGAATAATGCCGTAAATAACGAATATATGTCGGCTGGGCACGACCGTCACGGCTGGGTAATCGGCTGGGCAACGGCTGGGTAATAGTACGACCCGGGAGAAACTGAACAACTCGGCGAAGAATTTCATCAGGAACCAGAAAAAACTCAACAGTAGATATGTGATATGATACGGCTTATAGCATTGGACACACCGGTTCTCGTCAGATCACCAAAGTTAAAGGTCAACCCAAACGGAATTTTTTTTGGTCTAAAAATCCTTAAAAATCATAGTTCATACTTCACTTTGTATGAAAAAAATATTGAAAAAATTCTAATCTGATCAGAAACACACGTAATATGGGAGCAAAGTGGGCTTTTCCACACTTTCACAGCTGGGTTGATGACGTCACGCAGGGAAGTTGCCTGAGAAAAAACAGCGGATAACATGGAAAGCGAGTGCAGTCAGAGCTCCGGTTCAGATGTCGATTCGAGCGATATCAGCTGCTTAGATGGAAATATTTTTCGCCAAGAAGATGAAATAGACATAGAGGAGGATGATGACGGGCAAATTAACAGTTGTTTGCAGACCAACGGCGGAATTCAGCCCTATCAATTTGAGCCGTACGGCTCCGATTCTGACAGTGCCAACCACTCTGACAACGTGGAACTCGACGACGACAGGATTCGGAGAGGTCGTTTGTTGAATACAGATTGGTATGCAACTTGACTGGAAACCTTATTATCGTCATCTATAAGACCAAATGTCCATATATTTCAAACTGTATTGAATGTAGAACGATTCTGTGATGTAACGAACGAGCACATCTGTGTTGTTATTGTTGTTACTGACCGAGGCAGCCTTTTCGAAGGGATAAACTCCGGGATTCGGCAGTATGGACAGTAAACTGTTGGTAACTTCTTGAATTTTGTTTGTTTTCCCATAATCCCCATGAAATACCAATTTCAGAATTATATAGTTTGATAAAAAAACTTTGGACGTTCATGGCGAAAAGTAAGCCGTGGTGAGTGGATCGGCATTCACATTATTTGCTCAATTTTCGACAAATTACCTCAATTAAATTGAAATCGAATGATATTCCCACAATCTCAAATGTCAAGGGATTATGAAAGTATAATTATCACTTCTGTATCTACAGCCATTCACTCCAATTGGTGTTTTTATTTATTTACTTATCAAACGTATATATATTTATGAAAGATCATTTTATTATTATTATTAAATAGTATATAATTTAGATAATTTATTTGCGTGAAGTTTGTGCCAACATTTGGCTAAAAACGCATACATAGAATGAATAAAATTGAACATACAAATACAGACATTAAGACACATTGGAACAAATGGTTAAACGTGTATATATGAAATAGAGACTCATCCAGTCTAACCTGTAGGTGCTCAAGCAACAAATGCCACGCGAGAGCGAGCAGGGCATGTACAGCCGTCCCCCTGCCCGAGGCCTCGCTTGCAGGCTAGGTTCGTTCAGCCGATGTCCGTGATAGATTCTCCTTGTCCGATTTCTTTGCCGTCACATTCTGATTGTTCTTACGTTTGATAGTTGGAATAGCTGTTCTCTTTAGTTTTGGTTTGTACCCGAATTCAACTGCTACGCTGTAGATGTCCTCGAATGATGTCTTTCTGTCAAAATGTGCCGAGCAAATTATACGAGTACTGGCTCGGGCCCTCTTTCCACACTCTCGTGTTGCGTACAAATTTCGTCCAATTTGCAGCGATTTTCTCGTCTTTGGGCCACAAATGAATACTAACACCGTCATCTGTAGTAAAACTGCAACCTCCCACTACACAACGTCGCGGCATATTTAAAAAATGATGCCCCGATACTCCGAAAATCTCCAGAAATCAGCAGCTACATACGACTGTGGTATACGGCTTTAACATAGAGAATACAAGACGGCTTCCCTCCGTGACGTCACAGCTGGAATTGACAGGAGAGCGATTTTCACCTTTCAAACGGCAATATCTTGCCAACCAGACTGCACAAAATTATGAAAAAAATATCATTATTTTCAGAATCGAAAGGACTATTTTTTATATTTTTGACCTCAGAGCGTTTGGGTTGACCTTTAAGCAACGTTAAGCTCGGTCAATACTTGGATAGGTGACCGGGCGCTATACTGGCTGGACTGATTAATGTCCAGGGTAATGGGAACTGTGAGCACTCTCGCGTTCTGGCAGATGTAGGCACCGTCATGATATGACTGAAACAAGGTTGAAAACGACGTTAAACCCTACTTCTTTCTCTATCTACACTTAGTTAACATACTAGTATACGGAACCAAATTGACAGCTATATGCTATGTTTGCATGAGTTCTTATTAAACCTTTATAAATCACTTCAACTGCTTTAGTTTCTTGAGCATTCAGTCTCTTCAATTCAGCTGATGTGAATGCGGATTTATTCCAGTACAATGCCAGACTTAATACCATGGTACGAACCACTATGTTTTTGGTCAATTTTATCATCGTTTTACCATGGTGTATGCAGTTTGTCACAGTACATGTACCATGTAAAGCCATTGAACCTGTAAAGCCATGGTACATGCACTGTGGTCATAGCACGGTACCATGGTAGAGCCATACTACATGTAGCATGGTAAAACCATGGTTCTATGGAAAACTATGGTACTAGTGTTCGGTTTGTTCTTTTCTGTACAAGGGAAAGTAAGCTTGCTCAACAGTGAAACTTTGCACAGTAGCTAAACTTTCACACTGCATTGAATGCCCTTTATCTGTCCATACTGGAGATTTATATTGGTCATGTGAAAGGGACGGCAAGTTCACACTAGGCCGATGGGATCAAGTGTGGCCGTGGCCTCTAGTTATACATGAGTGTCACAATGTCATACAATGAAATATTACAGATTGCGTTTTATAATATATGTTCTTTGTCTATCAATCTTGTTTTGGTTTTTCATTCACCTCAATTGATACACCCTTTTCATTTGCTGATCGATCAGTTTTGATGCGGACAACACCAAATAACAGCGTTAACTAACACCGATAAATGGTGTTGAAGCGGGCTCAACACCGTTCTGCAGTGTTGACTGACAAGTGCAGATGCTGGTTCAACACCAATTAACAGTGTTAAATAACACCAATAAATGGTGTTGACGCTGGCTCAACACCCTTTTTTAGTGTTGACTGACAAGTGCTGATGCTGGCTCAACACCAATTAACAGTGTTATCTAACACCAATAAATGGTGTTGAAGCTGGCTCAACACCATTTTTCAGTGTTGACTGACAAGTGCTAATGCTGGCTCAACACCAATTAACGGTGTTAACTAACACCAATAAATGGTGTTGAAATCGGCTCAACACCATTTTTTAGTGTTGACCGACGAGTGCGGATGCTGACCAAATAACGGTGTTAACTAACACCAATAAATGGTGTTGGGGCAATATGGTATAGGCCCTAACTCAACACTGTTTTTTGGTGTTGAAGTCAATACCAATTTTTAGTGTTAATTAACACCATTTTTCTGACTCTGTTGGTTTGATGTACGATCAGTTCAGGGCCCATATTTTTCCTCAAGAGAAACATCTATATTAAGAATGTTTTGTAGGTTGAACTGAAAAAGATAATTCACTAGAACATTGAGGCATTCATATCAAGCAGAAATTGTCAAGCGAGAACACTCTCAAATCTACCCCTTCTCGTTCGTCAGAAGATCTTTTTCAATTTGCGCAATCCATATATCACACTGAATATCGCCAGATCAAAAGGAGATGGTACGATAAGGCGGGATTTTGGCCTATACGTGGTGCGGTTGAAATCGAAAAAATAAACTGTCCTCAAAATAATTGTGTTTTAATGTGACGACAAGAGAAAATATATGTACACAATATGTAAAAGTTCTAGCCCGATTGCGTTATCATTGTAGTCATGACATGAAATTGAAATCAGCTGCATGTGCTATTTCGTGAAAAAGGGTCTAAATCGAGTCATTTAAAGACACATTTAGACACGAAAGACCCCTTGGACCAAAATGATTTCCCAGCAGTGGCGATATAATGCCACCGCACATCACCAAGTTAAATGGCGTTTTGGTCCAAGGGGTCCTTCATGCCTAAATGTGCATTTAAACATTAGACTCGAGTTAGATCCATTTTTAAACTCGAGTTAGATCCATTTCTCACGAAATAGTACATGCTGCGGATTTCAGTTTCATGTCATAACTACAATCATAACGCAAACGAGCTAGAACTTTCACATATTGTGTACATATATTTTCTCTTGTCGTTACATTAAAACACAATTATTTTGAGGGCATTTTATTTTTTCGATTTTAATCGCGCCACGTATAGGCCAAAATCCCGCCTTATCGTACCATCTCCTTTGATTTTAAAAGGTTCGCACAGATGTATATCAATACTCAATACTCAACAGCGCGTTTCAAGATAGGGACGACATATTAAGGATGTCCGCTGGTGGTAAATCAAATTAATTAACTTTTTGAATAATTCAATTCAATTCTATATTCGACTTGTACGGTGGCTCATAGGGGACATGCATTTTATTTTACCAGTTTATTTATTTTTTGTTAATTTCTACCTCAGTTGAAACGTTATAACTCGTGTTGAAATAATTTCTACCTCAGTTGAAACGTTTTAACTCGAGTTGATATTATTTCTATCTCAGTTGAAACGTTTCAACTGAGGTAGAAATTATTTCAACACGAGTTATAACGTTTCAACTGAGGTAGAAATTAACAAAAAATAAATAAACTGGTAAAATAAAATGCATGTTCCCTATGAGCCACCGTAGACTTGGGCAAAATTATGCCTCTCGTCTCAATTTTCATATACAAATGGTTGCTGACTGTCGTACGTGTATACTAAAACAATTTACAATAGGTAACTTACAATACTAGTTGTACAGTTATACAGAAGGATAGACGATTATGCGTCCCTGACCAACATTGCCTCAAACATATATTTCGCCAGTTTTCTCAGAAAACCTTGCTGATCGTTGGAAAATAGTGTTACCAATTTAAACGTTTTTCATAAGAATATAGCTTCAAATATTGACGTCTTAAATTATTATAGAAAGGGCACACTAACATAAAATGGTATTCATCTTCTATTACATTCATATCACATTTCTCCCATATACGGTCTTTTCTATCCAATCTGTTGCTTCCTTGCCGTCCAGTTTCTATTTTCAGTCGATATGCGGATGTTCTCAATCTAGTAAGTGCCGATTTGTGCTTAGTATTCAAAACTTTCGTTAGGTAGGTTTCCATACATAGATCTTTTTTGAAATAGCTATAGATATATATTTTTGGAGAATTTAGCACTGCAAACCACGATGTAAGAAAACTGTCTTTTGCTTTGACTTTAAACTCCTGCATAGATTTCTTGCCGTTTACTGAATTCTGAAATATGCACACATCCCCGTAAACAAACGTATTTAAAATATTTTGCACTGAGGACGCCCAATTGGAATTTCCAATCCCAGCAAAATGTACGAGGTTTTCATAAACATTACTCAATATACAACTGCTAGTGGTCGATAGAATCTTTAACCAAAATTTGAAAAGAAGTACAATCCTTTTGTAATAAAGTGGAATTCTTCTCAAATCCCCATAAACAGCGGCACTATTTGTCGAAATATTTACATCAGGTATATTCTTATAAAATTTCAATAATGTGTTGTTGGATTTATAATTCTGTAATATGAGGTAAAAAAATATAGGTTCGTGTGCATTTTTTAGCTGAGGCATTGTTAAATGGACTGATCTATGTTCCATGTGATAACCCAGAAAACATAGGGAATAGCCCTGGTTTTGAAGCACGTTCATGACAATATCATATAAATAGTAATACATTTTTCCTTATATTCTAACTGTTTAAAGACAATCACAATGTCTATCAAAATTTATCAAATTGGATGGATGTTGCTGCGCAAAATTTTGGGCTAGAAGACTTGTAAAGGCAATCAATATCTCTTAACCTAGGAAAGGGAGATAACCTACTGGGAAAACAGGCAAACACATGAGAAATGGCTGCCAAAGCCCCAAAATCACCAGCGGACATCCTTAACCCTATCTAGCCTGGGCTTTTTGGGACCTCTCCTGGCCTGGGGGGGGAGCAAAATGGTCCCCCATAATTATTTGTTTTGCCCCTTGAGGTAGGGGGCTGAAACGTACCACGCTATAACCTTGGGTCAAACTCTACCAGAAAGTGTAAAAAAATCCAAGATGGCCGCTCTGATGACGTCACAGTGACGTCATTTTCAAAAAAGGCATTTTTCGGTCAGATTTTCCGATTTTTTTATTTATGCCATTTCTCCGCAAAAACTGCATGATAAAGTAGTAAATATTAATGTGATGTGAAATGAAATAGTGTTTGCCCATTTTTCATCGCGGAAAAGCAGAAATTTTGAAGAAATATGACAAAAACATCACTTTTCTGGTACCCCAGGTGGTCGCCATCTTGAATTTACCCACGATCCTCTGTTCGGGGGATTATGCAAATAGGCTCAAAATGACCCCAATATGACCAACCATTAAGTCACGGAGTGTTAGCTCTCCGTTGTTTGTCGTTCCGGAGATAGCGCAGAAAGTTTGGAGAGCCAATTTGGCTCAGCACTGTTCGGCGGCGATCTAAACCAGTCCGCCAATGAGCCTTCCACAGAAATAGGAGATAGCATACCAGTAGTCTTGAAAGCCCTTTGGGCATGTGGCTCAGTGCTCCGACATATTGTGCTGGCGATCAGGTGCCTTATTCGGGTATCCGCGGGTTCGACCAATTTCCAACACTAGAATCTCTGCTGTACTGAGACATTCTAATCTCTCAATAACGAAAATATTGGTTGGTTGGTTGCTTGAGGTTTAACGTCGCACCTAACCTTGGTCACACGGCGACGCGAAAATATTGTTATACGACCACTTTAAAAATGACAATATATATATATTTTTATAATCTTCTTATGAACACTGTTTTTACGAACAATGCGGAGTAAAGAATATAATTGAAGAAAATTATGGAAAACCCTTCTAAATCTTTTTAGCAAAAGTCAATAAAAACAGACACAATGTTGAAATTCAGCTTTAAAAATACTACAAAATCTGAGATACAATGTACACCATGTTATATGTTAATCATATTGAGATCTATTTTAAAAATATTTTTTCGTATGTCGATTTATACTGTCAAATTCAAGTGAGATTTACGCCAGCATAACATAGTATCCCATCAGAATTGTAGGGCAAATAGCAGATGTTTGTCAAGTAACAGCTTCATGCAAGACCAAGCATATGGTGAGCCGCACAAGGAACAATACACGCGTTGCCGGTCGTCAAAAAAGAGCAAAAACCGCCATGTTTCCTTCCCATAGTGCAATGCGAACCACGAGTAAACTTTTGCTTCACGCATACTATAAGTATAGGCACGGAGTGAAAATTGCTGAAAAAAGTTATTTCAAAGGATTTTTACAGGATTTCTTCAGACTTCTTTCACTCTAGAACAGTTCATTGATGTTTCAGTTCCCTGTCAGCTTCTGACACTGTCTATAAACAAACTTATGAAGGTGATTTTCCCGTGGCCCATGTTGAAGGCATTGCTGTATCTGTATCTTGCTCCTGAAAAAGGGGCAATAACTCTTCTTGTTTGCCACTTTCAGACGACCAGCAAGTCGTGTATTGACAGTGGGAGTCTGAATAGAAACACCAAATTGGTAAACCTTGTTCTGTTCAGTGAGTTTCCGCAATCCACACAATTTGTTTTCGGGTAACCTGCCTCAGACAAATCCTAGTAACGATTTGGTGTAAGACTCACGAAATATAATTGACAATGGATCTGCTGCAAGTTGTATTGTCAGTCTTTTGTCCAGGATATTACCTTTTCAATGGGAGGTATTACACCAAAGCCTTGCCCAAATCCTGCAGTACTTTGTCAGAATGACTGGTTCTATTGTCTCACGCGAGTTATTTTTTTTCAGAAATCACCCGCCTTGCAATGGGATTTGCAGGTGTTCAAGGTCAGGTCACCGGTTGGCAAGCTGGTTATTATTACGGTTTTTACAACAGCGTGAACTTTCAACATTAGCATATTACTTTTAGAATGACAAAGGATTTCGAATGTTCACTTCATCGCAACGAAAACATTTTTGGCAGTATGCGGCTCTTGTTTCTTATCGTGGCCTTTCAGCAGAAGCTCTTGTCTTTTGTTGTCAAATGTTTATTCCCATCCAAGTGATGTTCATTTCCACCGCATTCGTTCTTGGGGTCAGCCAGACACTGAAACGCTTAAATCAGCCGGCACTGCATGTTGTGCGACGTCAAATTTAACTCGGCTGCCTTTTCAATAAATGAGTGTGTGACGGTCTGATTGTTGTGTGTCGAGCCGCAATCAGAAAGCAAATTTACTCGAAGTTCAGTGCTGTGTTAATTGTTGCGTTTTATAGTATTCTGTTGTCTGTTGAAATGCATTGCAGTGTAGAATGGGAACGGTGGAATGCTGGACAAAATGTTTGCTGCCTTGAAATGAACATTCGACGATGTGTCCAAAAGTAAACGCATATCACTGAAAGTTCCACACTCAAATACTCAAATATTTTACTACCCACAATCTCGGGAAGCAAAGGTACTTTCCAAGGTTAGCTATCAATGCGACCGTTCCGCCATGTGCATTTCACCAATGTAATGGACAAGAGCAGAATACTGCCGAACAAATTCTTTATTGCGATGGAATGAACATTCGAAATCCTTTCTTATTCTAAAAGTAATATGCTAATGTTGAAAGTTCACACTGTTGTAAAAACCGTAATAACCGGCTTGATCTGAATCGGAACATCCACGTCCGTGCAAATGGCTAAACCTACTTCTAGAGAAATATATTCATTGATGTTATGACAAGGCATAAAAATAATATAACATTACTAACCTAAAAGGGAACTAGTGTAACATGATCAAGTCCTATGACTCTTCTTCCTCTGTAATAATATGCTTGCAAAACGTTTACATACATGGCAGATACACAGACCACTTTATTGGTGGGATGAGTGATTTGCATATTACCGTACCAGCTGGTGCTGTGAGTTGAAATAGGAGTTGTCTCCCATATCCCGAGTCCAGCTGCATAAGGTTTCGCTCCCTCCCATCGGAAAATATCTTCAAATTTCAATTTGGTTATATTTAATGCCCCGTGTAACAATATTTTTAAAGTAGACAGCTTTGATGAAGAATTGTGTCTCATTAATATGGACACTACAACATGTATGAGGTAGTGTCCAGGTTTTATCCGGAATTTGATGTTCGAAATCACCTTTTGAAGGTACTTTTGGTAAAAAGTTAGATTGTGTGTACTGGTACATAACATGAGGCACCAGAGGTGCTACAACTCCTCAGCCCCTTAACAGTCTAGACCAAGATGTCTATTCTTTTCTAACATATTTGTACTATCAAACTTCGAACACATTTACACGTGCGAATCCCGTTGCAAGACGGTTGAATCAAGAAAAAGAAAACCTCGTGTGAAGAAAAGAGCCAGAGTATAACTTAGTTACCGCCTTCAAGGACCGTGCGTCAGCCCGTGCATTGAGCACTTCGGCCACTGCGCGGCCTCGGTGCACAACTGGGGCTTGAACACCTCCCTCTCAGGAGATAACTATTACGAGTTCTTCTTGAGGTGCTTGATTCTCAGAATTATTATAAATATAAGTAAAAATATGTATAAAATACTTCTCAATCTAATATTCTTATCTAATATAGTAATTTGATCCAGGGAGTTTATAGTATTTTAGAACTGTATTTCAAGAGTGTGTGTTTTGCCTTTATTGACTTTTGCTAACTACGCCAAGAAGCTTTGTGTCTGTAATTATACTCGTGAATTAACACTGTTTGAATAACGAGGTATCATATTTGCATCCAGGACGACATGAAGGTGTTTTGTTTTATGATAATTATCGTCAACTACATTGCATATATGCTTACAAAACACCGTTTTTCAATAAAACGGTTAGGGATGACCTTAAGTGTTCGACTCTCCTGCTCATCTCAGAATGTGTCGATTTCTATAATCAATTAAACCACGTAGGAGGAGTCTTGAACAGTATATCATAGGTTAATGGTAGCTAGCGCAGATTTTGCACGCAATTTTTCTTTTTAAAACTGACCAGGCGTGGATATCGGAAAGCAAAATAACATCAGGAGTTTGAATTGTTGAAGCAATGGAGTGTGTGGAATATGGTGTTGTATTCAAGCTATCGTCCCAAGACAATTTCTACGTTCTCATTTTCGACGAGTGGAACGTAGAAATTGGCTTGGTGTAAAGCAGATGAGACAATCTTTAGTATTTAAAGGTCATATTAGGTCCGATTTAGGGGCGATAACTCTGTTGGCCCAATTCCTGGTTATCTCCCCTGATTCGCACATTTCTGCTCCAAAATCGGACCCCAGATGCCCTTTTACTACTTATCAATGTTAATTGTTATCGCACCGGTCATGTCCGGGAATCTCCGGCAATGTCCGGCCATCTCCGGGAATATAATGGTCAATAAGCCTTTATCCGCCCTTCCAAAGCATCAAGAGGCGTCTACGTGAGAATGAAGCAAGAGTTATCTGCCCCTGAATACAATTTTATATGTCATTCAGTTACTTCAATGTTAGTTGACATCTCCCGGAATGCACGTCATCAAACATGTTCCCCGACAATATCGCCAGCTATATTCCCAGCATAAATGGCAAGTGGGGAACCCTCAGTTTTTTCACATAGCCATACAGCGAGAGAAGGGGAATTCCCCTGGTCCTAGCTGGAGTCGAACCCGTACTGCGTGCTCCAGAAGCGGGCACGTTATCCACTGCACCACGAGTCAGCCCATACTAGGCACGGTTGAAAACACCCTAATATACCTACCAGAGAGCAGATCTATATACAACTATGGTGTAGGCCCAATCGGGAACCCACGCAGGGACATTTGCCGTATTGAAGTGTTGGGGTGGTCATTTTATTTCCTGTGGATTTTACTATGGGGTGTGGCACCTTGTTTTCTTTGTCTTGCGATGTAGAACACGATGGGAGGGGTCTCGAGGCCAGGGGTTGACTTTCCCTGAAAACTTCATGCAGGTCTGGGGTGGACATGTTAGGTCCATTCTGGCGCACTGGATAATGATAGTCCCAATGGGGAACCCACTCATGGACATTTGCGGTATGGGGTGTGGCCTCTTGTTTTCTTCATCTCGAGCTGTAGAACACGATGGGAGGCCATGCGTCGACTTTTGTTGAAGAGTGCTGATGACGCATGCGCAGTAGGCAGGCAGATCGAGGTGGATGTTTTGGGGTCTAGGTGGGCCCATGTTGGTTCGATTGGGTCGTGTGAGGTGTCATAGTGAAGCTCTCGGTGGGGGGGGGGGGGCGTCCAAATGGATGAGTTATGGGGTGGGAATATCGTCTATCTGCGAACGCGCAGTAGAAAAGCGGTATTTGAATAGACGTTTTGGGTCTCGCTGGACCAATAGTGGTCCGATTGGGTCGTGTGAGGTGTCATCGTGAAGCTCTGCTGGGGGACGATCTGACTAGATGGGTATGGCGTGGAACTGGTGTAATTCTGCGCATGCGCAGTGGAAAAAGTGTATGGGAATAGACGTTTTGGGATCGCGGTGGGCCAATAGTGGTCTGATTGGGCCGTATGAGGTATCAGTTTGAAGCTCTCATGGGGACCATCCGACTGGACTAGTGTGTCGTGGGAATTGTGGGAAAATGACATTGGGATAAACGTTTTGGGGTGAAGGTGGGCCACTATTGGTCCAAATGGGTCGGCGAGGATATCAGTTTGAAGCACTCCTGGGATAGCGTCCAACTGCACTGGTGTGGAGTAAAAGTAGCGCAATGGTGCGCATGCGCAGTAGAAAACGTGTATGGGAATGAACGTTTTGGATTCGAGATGGGACCCTATTGGTCCAAATGGGCCGTGGAAGGTATCAATATGTAGCAGTCGTGGAGAAGCGTCCGACTAGACGAGTATATCGTGGAATTGACGTCATTCCACGCATGCGCAGTAGAAAAGTGGCATAGGAATAGACGTTTTAGGGCCGAGATGGGCCACGATTTGTCCGATTGGGCCGTGGGGGAGGTGTCAATGTATAGCACTCGTGGAGGAGTATCCGGCGAAATGGTTATGGCGTGAAACTGACGTCATTCCGCGTAGGAAAAAGTATATGAATGGACGTTTTGGGGTCGAGAAGGGCCACTATTGGCCAGTCTGGCCATAGTACAGAAAGTGGGTATTGTGATGGTTCGTGGGGGTCTGTTTGAGCAATGGAGGGGTTATATCTCATCTAAATATAGTATGTAGGGTCTCATCTTAAAACTCTAGTAGTGTAGATAACGACCGAGGAATGTCCATGTTATCTGTGACGTCATTGGTGACGTCATCAGTAGGAGTAGTCGCGAAAGCGGGCGTTTTCGGGTGCGTGTTGTAGCGTTTGAGGGACCATCCGTGGTCCAAATGGATCGCGTGAGGTATTCTATTGTAGCTCTCGTTAGGTAGAGTCAGATTGGTATAGTTTTTGTTGGTAGTCCCATCATGTTACGCATGCGCAGTTGGACAGAAATATCTCAGTCATTTCCCAGTTCCATCTTGTTCACTAGACTGAACTGGAGAATCTATCAATATTGGTCTTTGTACAAAATACACGACTTCGCGACTTCAAAAGCCTTCATAAACTGTTGCAGGTGATTATGATGTTCATTTTACCCGAACAATTAAAATCACGCTACTGCCTCTTTAAAAGACAAAAGACAAAAACTGGTAGACAAGTAATACGACAAGCAGACGCTTCAATAATAATATAAGAGATGCAGAGAAACGAGAATAACTTACCTTGAAGTAGTATATGATGGCAGCGAAAACGTGAACGGTAAGAGTTACCCCTAGAGGATATCCCCCCCGCCTAACAAACTTTCTGCGCTATCTCGGGAACGAAATAAAATTGAGAGCTGGCACTCCGTGACTTTATAGCTTATCATATTGGGGTCATTTTGACCCTATTTGCATAATCCCCCGAGGAGATGATCATGGGTAAATTCAGGATGGCGGCCACATGGTGTACCAGAAAAGTGATGTTTTCGTCATTTTTCTTCAAAATTTCTGCTCTTCCGCTTTTTGTGGAGGGATTGCATAAATAAAAAAAAAATAAAAAAATCGACCAAAAAATGCCGTTTTGATAGTGACGTCATCAAAGCGGCCGCCTTGGATTTTTCTACATTCTCTGGTAGTGTTTGACGTAAGGCTATATTGTGGCCATTTTGCCATATAACCAGTAATATCGATACATATCTGGAAGCTGGCATTTCCTATCTGACCAGAAAGAGTAATGGTCACGATTGGTTATTTGAACAATATAACAGAGGTCATCAGAAACAAGTGGTTTACGTTTCCTATCTACATGTAAGGTTGGATGCAGTTGTATAGTCTTTCGTGGATTCATCATATACAAGAAAACTTATTGATGCAGATGCATCAATGCCGGCGGAAACGTTTGTAGCTTATAATAATCTGCGTATTACAAGCCGATTACGTGTGCAACTGGCGAATACAGGTCACGATGCACCATTATGGTTAAAAAACGTCGATTTGATTGTTTTCATTAAAGGTTTGACTAATGTAGTTCGCGCAAGGACCCATCTGGAAAGTGTGGGGTTAGCCGAAAGTTAAGTGCTTGCTGGCAAAATGTGCACATGAACCGCATGTCGAACTAGGACTTTGAAAGTAATGTTCCCTGGTTGACGTATTAAGTCACTTCACATTATATGGGACCCATCATCAAGCCACTATTTCTTTAGTGATGTGTGTCATTGTGGCATTATATGGGACCCATCATCAAGCCACTATTTCTTTATTGATGTGTGTCATTGTAAATTAAGCCTAGATCGACTTTCTCTACACATCAATCCGATCCGCGTCTTTTACTGTTCCGAGTTTTTAGTAACTCGCAGTTCTATCTCAAACATTTTGCTGCAGACGTACAGGTGAATAACTTGATCATGTACGGTCATCGATTTGGTCTCTCAGCCATAATAAAATAGTATTAAAGGGCATTTATTCAATGAATTCATAATAACAGAATTAATATTAATGTGTTAACCACGAACGGGTGATACAATTCTGTCATTTTGCGATATGAAACTGGTTGAATCACTCCACGGCACATCTGTGAAGTATGGCTCGAGAAAACACCTGTCACTCGTCCAATATCAAGATGGCCGCTCCCATGTTTACTGAATTCAGATATCCGGCGGCGCTGCGCCGCCGGAAATAAATGGAGACATGACGACCATAACGGTTCAACCGAGTTTTTGCCATTTTGGAATTGTTCGTCTAAGTTACAGTTAATCAGGAGTAGTATGCATTTGTGTGCTTCTCTGGATCTTCCCTGTAGCAAAGGCATCATTCAAAACAGTCAATAGAGGTCTTTAGAAATTCCATTATTTCGATTTTCCCCTTTCCTTCAAAGATTTTCCTGTCAACAGAAGTTATCACTTTCATATTTTTTTCGGGAATTTCTATTCCTAAAACTCTTGAATATGTTAGTTAAATTGCATCCTTTTTCAGGCGCTTTCAAAACACAAAACTTTCAAGAACCACTCTTGGTCACCATCTTGAATTTGGTAAATTGGCTGGAAATGACCGCGATATAGATCATGCTTTTTAAAATATGGACTAAACTATCAATTGAGAAAGTTTCATATCTTCTTTTCTCGGTGTCTATTAGATCATGGTTACAAATGATGACACGTTTTCTTAATCAAAACATTCTTGTCTCAGAAGTGAACCGAACTATGACCAAATTAGGATTGAGATATGCGACCTCAACAAATAAAAAACAAAAAACATTGTGATAGTCTTCTACTTCAGCCGACAGCATTGCCAATTTCCAAACACAGCTGTGTTCTGGACGCCACCTTGGACTTATCCTATTTTGATTGGTTGGTTGGTTGTTTGAAGTTTAACGTCGCACCTAACCTTATTGGTCACACGGCGACGATGACTCAAACAAACATACCTTAGCGAAACCTTAACCCTAACAAAAACCTAACAAAAACTACAAAAAAATTTGAATTTCGAATTTTGAAAATTAGGCTCTACAGACACTGGAGAACACAATGGATCGTCAGAGAGCCTAATTTGTTTGGCTCTTTAATATCTACCTCCTGTGCCAGACAAACATGGTATGGTAAACCATGCTGCCCTAAGCTGGAGGGGATTTTGAACAAACTGAACTACCATTCGAAGAAGTCCATCAGACTGTGTCCACCTACGCCATATTCTAATGGCATGATTTATCCCCAGGATGAAAGCAAAACTTGATTTGTCCACGCAATAACTATAACAGATGACAGATTCCTATCTATTGTCGCCTGTTACAGATAGAATGGGCTCACAGAATTGGTTGTAATGTCGTTCTTGTGCTATATGAATGAATTCCATGCGTTTATGTGTAGCACGCAATATTGTATAAAACGAATCCGTTGAAGTGTTTACAATATCTCTGGTTTCAATTTCACAGGTGTGCGAAATCGACACAATGGTGCCAACGTTGAAAATGGATACTGTAGAGTTTTTCAATTCAAGTGAGCTGAATATAAGTGATGGAGGACAAAAACCCCAGATACAGACAATGTACTCCCTTGTAATAATACAGCACCTTCTTGTGTATGTCATACCTGTCTTATTGGCTTTGGGCTTCGTGGGAAACATACAGTGTATATGCATACACTCAGGCGAAGAGATGAGAAAATCGTCCTTGAGTGTCTACATGCTGAGTGCCCTTGTATCAGATACGGTGTTCCTACTGACTCTGTGCGGCCCATACATTGTCGTCCAAGACGTCCCTCTGACGTATCGAACTGGATGGTGTCACCTGATGATGTGCCTCTCATACACCGGCAGTTTCATGTCCATATGGAGCATAGTTTGTATGACCCTGGATGTTTATATAACGATATGTCATCCGACACATTTCACTGACCTATGTACAGAGAGGCGCGCAAGAATGGTGGTTGTAGGCCTGACTATAGGGGCCACCGGTATATACTGCTCTGCCTTGCTAACGTCCCTGGACACGACTTGCTCCCCCGCTATCGAACACTTCTGGCTCTGGCCTTTCATTGTTATTAGTCACTCCATCCTTTCTCACTTTCTTCCATCTATTGCAATTTTTGTGTTCGTAACCAGAATAATATTCGTTATTTTTACCAGAGTACGCAACTTCGAACGGGTTGGTCATCGAGAGGCTTTGAACGGCAACATGGGAGAATTCATGCGACCACAAATCAGAGTCTTCAAGGCTTTACTCTTTATCTCACTCACCAAGTTAATTTTAAGTTTTCCAAGTTACGTTATACGTCTGTCGTTCCTTGTTCAGTATTCGAGTCGAGTGTTTGTAGTCAACAGCGCCATGACAAATATAATGCTCGCAGTCATGCAATTATTGCACCACTGCAGTTTTGGTATCAAGTTTTTCCTTTTGCTTGCTTCCAGTCAGAACGTTCGGAAAGCTTCAATTAAAAGGGTCATTTTTCTGCATTCCATTGTAAAGAAATGTTTGAACTTTGAACGAAAGGAATAGGTTAGCATATAATTTGACAAGATTGCCTGTAAATGTAGGTGAAGTACATGTTTAGCTCTGTAGACATACCACTACTGAACCCTTGTACAGCTCTGTAGACGTACCACTACTGAACCCTTGTACATCTCTGTAGACGTATCACTACTGAACTCTTGTACAGCTCTGTAGACGTACCACTACTGAACCCTTGTACAGCTCTGTAGACGTACCACTACAGAACCCTTGTACAGCTCTGTGGACGTATCACTACTGAACTCTTGTACAGCTCTGTAGACGTACCACTACTGAACCCTTCACTCCCCCAATACAATGATCACTCGCTTAATACAATGATCACTCTCCCAATACAACGATCACTCTCCCAATACATTGATCACTCTCCCAATACAATGATCACTCTCCCAATAAAATGATCACTCACCCAATAAAATGATCACTCTCCCAATACAATGATCACTCTCCCAATACATTGATCACTCTCCCAATACAATGATCACTTTCCCAATACATTGATCACTCTCCCAATACATTGATCACTCCCCCAATACAATGATCACCCTCTTAATACATTGATCACTCTCCCAATACATTGATCACTCTCCCAATACATTGATCACTCTCTTAATACAATGATCACTCTCCCAATACATTGATCACTCTCCCAATACATTGATCACTCTCTTAATACAATGATCACTCTCCCAATACAATGATCACTCTCCCAATACATTGATCACTCCCCCAATACAATGATCACTCCCCCAATACATTGATCACTCCCCCAATACAATGATCACTCTCCCAATACAATGATCACTCCCCCAACACAATGATCACTCTCCCAATACATTGATCACTCTCTTAATATAAACCGCACTGCGGTGGTCTAATGGTTAGAGCGTCGGCCTCGTAAGCGGTAGGTACTGGGTTCGATCCCAGGCCGTGTCATACCTAAGACTTGAAAAATGGAACTTGTTGCTCCCTCGCTTACGCTCAGCATTAAGAGGATAGAACAAGGACTGGTTCGCTCGGTGTCAGTATAATGTGACTGAGTGGGGTGTCATGTCTGCCCATGGCATGATATTTCAGTGGGACAGCACTATAAAATGGCAGCATTAGATCTGCTCTGTTACAAGTAGGTTCCCCTGCCTCTCCCCCTCCCCTCCCTTCCCTTCCCCGTCGTGATATAGCTGAAAAAATGTTGAAAGCGACGTTAAACCCTATTCACTCACTCACTCACTCACTCTCTTAATACATTGATCACTCTCCCAATACAATGATCACTCCCCCAATACAATGATCACTCTCCCAATACATTGATCACTCTCTTAATACAATGATCACTCTCTTAATACAATGATCACTCTCTTAATACAATGATCACTCCCCCGATACAATGATCACTCCCCCAATACATTGATCACTCCCCAATACAATGATCACTCCCCCAATACAATGATCACTCTCCCAATACATTGATCACTCTCCCAATACAATGATCACTCCCCCAATACATTGATCACTCCCCCAATACAATGATCACTCTCCCAATACATTGATCACTCTCTTAATACAATGGTCACTCCCCAATACAATGATCACTCCCCCAATACATTGATCACTCCCCCAATACAATGATCACTCTCCCAATACATTGATCACTCTCCCAATACATTGATCACTCCATCACATTGATCACTCCCCAATACATTGATCACTCCCAATACAATGATCACTCCCCCAATACAATGATCACTCCCCAATACAATGATCACTCCCCAATACAATGATCACTCTCCCAATACATTGATTGCACTCCCAATACATATTGATCACTCCCCAATACAATGATCACTCCCCAATACATTGATCACTCCCCCAATACAATGATCACTCCCCCAATACAATGATCACTCTCCCCAATACATTGATCACTCTCCAATAGCATTGATCACTCCCAATACAATGATCACTCTCCCATACAATGATCACTCCCCCAATACATTGATCACTCCCAATACAATGATCACTCCCAATACATTGATCACTCTCCCAATACAATGATCACGCCCCAATACAGTGATCACTCCCAATACATTGATCACTCCCCCAATACATTGATCACTCTCCCAATACAATGATCACTCTCCCAATACATTGATCACTCTCCCAATACAATGATCACTCCCCCAATACAATGATCACTCTCCCAATACAATGATCACTCTCCCAATACAATGATCACTCCCCCAATACATTGATCACTCTCCCAATACATTGATCACTCTCCCAATACATTGATCACTCTCCCAATACAATGATCACTCTCTTAATACAATGATCACTCCCCCAATACAATGATCACTCTCCCAATACAATGATCACTCCCCCAATACATTGATCACTCCCCCAATACAATGATCACTCCCCCAATACAATGATCACTCCCCCAATACATTGATCACTCTCCCAATACATTGATCACTCTCTTAATACAATGATCACTCCCCCAATACAATGATCACTCTCCCAATACATTGATCACTCTCCCAATACATTGATCACTCCCCCATTACATTGATCACTCCCCCAATACATTGATCACTCTCCCAATACATTGATCACTCCCCCAATACAATGATCACTCCCCCAATACATTGATCACTCTCCCAATACATTGATCACTTTCGCAATGCTAAATCTTGCGGAGTGATCAACAGCTCTCGCAAATGTTACAAACACGAGACGCAAATGAACACTCGAACCATAAAATTATATAATTTGAGGATAAAAAGTATTGTTCCAAATTACTGACTAATTTGGATACTCACATGTATACCCATCCACAGCTTTTACAGACATCTACATGGCCATATCCAGAGTTCATTTGGGGACACCCTTTCTTGCCTTTTTTGGGGTGCATTTGTATGTATTTGGGCGCATTTGTATGTAAAAAGCATTAAAATTGCCTGTAATGTTTGGGCGCCCATACCCCTTAACAGGTATCAAAATGGCTCTGGATATGGCCCTGATCTAAATGGATACCTCTGAAAATGGATGAAAAGCAAGGCCTGTTGGAATCATTTGAACAGAGCCAGTGGGCTGATGTATCAGGGCTAATTCAAAGTGTGAACAGAGAAGTTGGCTTGTGTATGAAGAGGAGTTTATAACAACTGAACTTGAATACTGAATGCATATCATTTTAATTTGTTCAGTCAGTCCTGCTACTCTCGCATAATCTGTATTCAAGAGATTCAGATCATTGATCAATCGATCATACTAAGTGACAGTGTCATTCTAACAAGACAGCACTGCAGAAGGAGTTCGGGCGTGGTTACATTTGGTCAATCAATTAGTATCACAATTAGAGCAGGTGAACTGTAAATCTAGTTTGATATGTGCAGTTGTGAATTGAACCATTTCTGATAAATGTACCATCCTGGCGGTGATTTATTTACTGTGTGTATTGTACAATACATGTAAAAGTCCCGAAATGGATTGTTTTGTTAGTTTCGGTTTCAGTTTTGAACAAATGTCAACAGTCCCACAATTGGTTGACAGCCAATGGAAAACCCAAAGAACTTGTGGAATGTTTCTTTATCATTATTTCCAGGCACTTTTGACAGATTATACCCAGATATAGAGAATAACAATACTTTGTTTGGGATTATTTGTGTTCCATGAACTATTTCTGCTCTCACATATGCCAGGGCCTGCCCCAATTTGCAGAGTGAATTCTTGTATAATTTTGTGTGGGTTCGAACTCCCCCTGCCCACGTTGTCTAATATTAATTTTCTGACACATGCAATAACTATTTGTTGACTTCCTGCGAACTGATAAATTATCAGTGGATATATCGGTTCTGGTTCTGTATGATTGACTTACGTAGACTGGCTGTACACATCTCCTGTATCATTGAATTATGAAGACTGGCTGTCAGGCTGTACACGTCCCATATTTATGTTAAGGAATTGTTGAGAAGGAAATCTAACCAGGTTGATGTGTTGGACAAGTTTGGAGATAAACGTTGATGTATACATAATTATTGATAGTGCAGGGATGATGTGGAATACATGTACAGTGTCCAACAGCAAACTCTTCTAACAGTATCCTGTTTGACTGAAAGGGAACATTGCCCTCTGCCATCCTTCATTGTCCTTTTCTGCAATCCCATTACCCATGTACAAACTCTTCTCCCTATTTCTTTATCCATTTAATGTTCTGCCCTGCTTTAGTTGTTTTGTTAATTATGAAACTGTACAAATGTGGTACATGTGTAAACATCTAATAGTTCAATGACAGTAAGTGCACTTTCTCAGCCAAAAATGTTGAAGTGATCAAATTTATTAGAACGGAAAGTTAATGAAATAATACCACAAAAACAAGACGTGTACATGTAGTTTTTTCTACATTTTAAGAGGTAATACAATTTACAGTAATCCCTCTAATAATTCAATTACAGGAAGTGAAATTTTCTACCGTAAAATCTGGGGTGAGCAAATTTATTAGAACAAGAAGTTGATAAAATGTTCCAAAATCATCCACTATTTCTGTGTTATTTCCATTGCTTTATAGGGTGATCAAATATATTGGAATCACCTATTGAATTTTGTCCCCAAACTTGAGGGTGATTGAATTTTGATAGGGGGATTGAATTATTAGAGGGATTACCATACTAGGTGATCAAATTTACTTTATTTTCTGTTCAAAATCTGAGGATGATAGGATGGTAATAGAGTGATTGTGGGATGTTATCATCATTCACCCCTCCACCCCTGTTGACCCTTATATAATACTGAGGCACATGTAGATGGTTGTCAGTAGTGTGGAAATCAGATACCCTCCTCCACATGAGCTTCCACAAATAGGCCTTACATCGAGGCCTCAGAGGGTGGGTATAGTTAGACATGTTAAATCAATTCTGTTTTATGCATTCTCACTTTCCCAGATGCAAGCACCTGTGATGCCTCTGACCTGCTGACTGAATTACTTCACCAGGCTTTTATTTTGTGCATTTATTAACACTAATCTAAGGGTCATTTTGTTTTCAACTGCTTCAGATTTACTACAAGATTGAGATGCAGTTTCTTGGGACATTTAACACAAACAGGCCTTTATCAACAATGGCCAGACCTGGAGAGAATATGAGTGTGGAAAGCTGTTGTGCTTGTTTTATGCTGATCACATGCACTGTTACCTGCATGTACATGAACCGCGAGTTCGACCCTATCTCTATGTTTACTCGACAGATGAGCAAGATTCTAGATTTCGGAGATTACCCGACTAAGCTTCATAGATTGAATTGATTTTCGACTTAAACGTGTCGGCAAACCTTGGACAACATCTAATCAAAATTATATTAAATTTGTCATTATAAATTCAATAATTTTTGCAATTTCCATCAGAATCAAGCTCATGTGCCCTCCTTCTTGAGGTGTATAAATATTAAGGTATGTAGGTGCATGTATGAATATACATGTACTACATGAAGAAACTTAGGAGTGAAGGAAAAGGGGACATGCCTCAGTCTAACTCTCCCTCCCCTTCAGCATACATTCACTTAATTATCTACATCTAACTGGGTGTCTTTGAAGTAATTAAAGAAAATGATTTGAAGTGTTGGTCAGCATGATAATCCACCCCCCCCGCCTCTCTGAAGCATGGAGAGAATCTTGCTCATTTGAATAGTATAGTATGAAATGCCTATCAGTCCTTAGCACATCAGATGTATCAGTACTGAGCATCCATTCCGATACCCTTCATAAAAAAATAACCGAATAAAAGAAAATAGGTACAAAGTTTGTTCTGTATCAGATTGCATGAATGATACAACCTGCTTATCAGAAGACAAATTTATACACTAACCGTAAGAGTAAATAGGTTATTGTTATAAATTATGCGTTATTTCAAATTATTTCGTAGTTCGGATAGTACCCGCATGAATATCTGTCCACAGAGTTTACAAGAATCCAAATGGATACCCCTGAAAATGGACGAAATGCATGGCATGAATATTGATATGGTTCTTTGACCTCTGTCTCACAATACACTATATTGATATGGTTATTGAGAAGATATTTTTTAAGGAGTAGGGGGTTCCTCTAGACCCTCCATTACAGTAGCTGTAATATGTTCATGGTGGATATTTATCAGTGGATATTACACATGTAAACAAGTTTCTCTCTCCCAGGCCATCCTTAAAAATAAGTTTGTTGCGCGTAACCCGACCGACTGTCCAAAAATCCGCCGACTGGAAACTTTTTTCGCCGATTTTCCGACCGGTCATCTTTTTATTTTATTTTGCAAATGTCAGAATTATCTCCCCTATCTCCTCGCTCGTGTAAACGTATGTAAAACGTTCGCCTAGCAAAAGCAAGCAGGATTTCACTCTCCAGTAGTCGCGATGTGAGCTTATGTCGCACGTTTTGAAGGCATATCCTCCATGGCCCAGTCCGCAGGGGAATGCAGTTTTCGTCGACCACGTGTATATGGCGGGAAGTTCCCCCTTCTGTTTTGTGTTTGGGTTTGGACGAGAGGACAATAAACACATCGAGAGGCAACAGCAACACAGGATGGGGAAAAATATTTCAAAACGGTTGGTTATTAAAACCTGCCATAAAGAGCTCTGTCGCGAATCGCCTGCCATAAAGAGCTCTGTCGCGAATCGACTGGGAACGTAGACATGTTTAGGACTGTCACCATGCACCACGTGGGTCCGTACACCGACAGATTCTGAGACTGACGATGTTACAACAACAACGATGTTTGGATTTCTACTTTTATCCGAGAAGACTTCAGTGTGCCTAAATGCAGAAAATCTATACTGCTTTGTTGTTTAACGGAAACTTTATAACCCTCTATGTCGATAAAGCCATGGATATAGTGTCGGTGGCTTCAGCGGTCTTGACAAATTAGATGGTGCCGTCAGCTTAATTTTGATGTTCCGATGTCGGCATCAAATACGCTTGTCAGAATTCCACCTCGGACTAAATTCCACGAAAAGACACAGGTTAGAAACTTAGTATTTGCCTCATTGTTGTCAGTAAATTAAATTACGATGTATTTCTGATCTGAATAAAGGAAGTACCTAAGTATTCAATAAAAGCACACCATAAATTTGCGACGAGGAAGGGCAGTAATGATGTTAATGATTAATTTGAGGTAATTTTCTCAACTCCAAATGGTATAATGAACAACCTTCTGTATAACACTGAGAGGATTTTTTTCTTTCCTGTCACAATTTTGGCAAAAGTTTGTCTGGTAGTGGTATATATTTTGTCTGGTAGTGGTATATATATAGCTAGTCACTAGTCATTGTCAAGTCATTGTCAAGAATGTGTTCAAGGATGTCGATGTCTTCTAAGAAATAAAACAGGTACACAAGCCTGAATTTAAGAATATCTTGCTTTATACCTTGAAGATAACTAGTTTTCTATACTGAAATAATTTTGCTGCCAGACAAAAAGAATATTTCAAATGACCTGCTTAGTATCTGAACTAAATCACACTAACCTCTTCCAGCCTCCCCAAAAGGAAAACCTGATCTAAAAAAAAACAAAAAAATTACCTACCTACCGACCCAACTTCCTGAGGTAGGGTCGGGTTACAGCCAACAAACATATTTTTAAGGATGGCCCCATGCTTGTGTGTACATGTTGAATCAGGCATGTTCTGTCTCTGTGCATCATTGCTTCAGACCTTGAGACAAAACAACTTTTTGACAGCTGTTCTGTTGGTTTTAAGTTAAACACATTAACTTCTGTACATCATGTACATGGAATAGAGAATTAGACTGTACATTTATTATGAAGCATGGTGTTAGCCAGATACCCATCTACCTGATCACTGGACAGGCAATTTAGAATTTGGACAGGAAAAAATTGGAAAATTTGACATGGCAGCATGGCTCGTACGCTACCTTAAAAACCTTAAATGTCTTTAAATTCTGTGAAAAAAAAATAAGGACCTGGAAAACCTTAAAAATCAGTCAAGTGCCTTGAAAAGTACTTGAAAATCAGACTTGCGACCCTGTCAGAATTTTTGGCGGAGTCTATTAGTTTCCGAGGAGATTACAAATGTTTTCTTAATAGTTTCGAGAAGAAAATGCTAAAAACGGGATGAAAACGCGAACCCGGAAGCACTCATTACGGCCAATGCCGTTTTTTCCGATTCGAGCAGGAAGTTGCGTAAAGAACTGCGCAGTCGCTGAAGTTTTCCCAGCGGCATGGTCGACTGCAAAATTTATGCGATGCGGTGGATTCTCTTCATTGCCAGCCAATAATATTGGTTCTCTTACTGCTGTTGTCAGGGATCTTAAAGTGTGGAATATTGCTTCACCCCTTCAAATCCGTCCGTGGAAGAGATTATGCCTGCATGGTCAGTGTGTATTTCATGACACGTGGCTGGAAAATAGATGTTATGCCGACTGGCTCGAGAAGGACCGGTTAGATCGTCACAAGGCCAAATGTAACCTGTGCATCAAAGCATTCGGACTCAGGGCAGCATGGCGGAGGCCGCGGTGCGGAGCCACATGAAAGGCCGCAAACATGTATCGTTGTCCGAATAGAGGAAATGACTTAGAACTCCCGCCGTTAGTTAGTTCCTTGTGGACAACAATCGGCTGGTACTGGGCCTATAGCACAGTAACACAGCCACAGACGTCAGAAAAAGTTTCCAGCTCGACACCTGAGCAAACTGGTAAGGAACAACTTACCCAGATTTCCAAAATTGAATTTCAATAATTTAATTGACTTAGTCTTAGCAAAATTATCAAATCAATCAGGGCTATAATTAATATTCTCAACTGCAGTGACAGGCCAAAAAAAGAAATCAAGAGTTTGCTCCCCTGCACAAAACTTCTGTGCAGTTTTTAGAATATTGTTATTTTAAGAATTTGAAGTAACATTGAAGGTACAAATTTCACTTAATTGAATAAAGTACTGTACATTTAAACAGTCATTGTTGTGGTTGGTTGGTTGATTGGTTTCCTCTTGACCCCTCTGTCGTGAGTAAATAAAATGGCTCTCTGGTGAAAGGTCACCCACTGGTACGATGCTAACAAATTACACTTTGATATAACACATGCTGGACGTCATTTACTGAAGACTCGAGGCGGTTCGCTTACCATTTGAGACTGGATGCCTTCATTGTTAATTTAAATTATATTTTATTTCCCAGGATCTGGACCATCTACATGTACATCCAGAACCATGGCATCATTTGTCACCAGAGAGGAAACGGTCAAATCAGAAGTGCTGTGGACACTTCATGTTGTGAAACAAAATAACTCATTCAAATCAAATGAAGGAATTGATAACTTATTCCAAGCTATGTACTGATACATGTATATCTGTAATAAATCTTGATATTGCATTGTCTGTTTATTGTTAATTCACCAGGACATTTGTGTGAATGGGTCCTTGAAAAGTCCTTGAATTTTGACTTCTTCCATCCCAAAAAGTCTTTAAAAAGTCTTTAAATTTGAGACGTGTTAAGGTGTACGAACCCTGTGGCAGGAATAGGAAATGAGGGAAGAAACCTGTCCAAATCTAGCAAAATATGATATTTGGACAGATAAATTTTATGGACTGGCTATAAAACACTGGTGAAGTGAAACTTAATATATATATATACTAGGGAATCCAAACCGATTCTCTCAATCTAACTGTGCAGGAATCCATGAGAATCCAAAGCTAGGATGTTTACAGATTGCTGAAATTTTGTGAGAGTGCTGATGAGAACTGGATTCCCATGGAAAAGCAAGCTCTGATATTTGTACCAACAGTAATTCCCTTAATAATTCAATCACGGGAAGTGCTGCAAGATTGGTGTACTTCTGCAAATATTCTTGATGGCACCAACTACAAAGTGTCACATTTTGTCATTGTATGACTCTTGCTCAATTTGAAAGAAGAATGGGGATGTTGTTTGAATAACACATCATTCCAACTCCTATGGTCATCTATCATTTCCAAATAGCACTCCAAAATCTTCAGGCAACTTAGCTTCGCTTGTTATATTGGCCAAATGAAAGTGTGCATAATCCATTTTTTAACAGAGAAAAGAGTGTACAACCCACACAATTCAAAATGTCACCTCGGCAATTTTTTTTTGAAAAATATGTATTACTACATTTGACACCATGTTAAAAATTGCTGAGGCGAGAGCAGTTTGCTACAGCATTTACCTCGGCAATTGTTGATTGCTGAGGTGAATTGTGTGGGCTGATGTATGTATATTATTATGCAAAATAGATAAGACAAGTTGTTTTTTAATACCATCGGATGCAGATATATATATTATGTCCATGATCGCCTTGCTGATGTCTCTAAGTTCGATATATTCCTGACTTTATTGGGCAAAAACAACAATCTTTTTTTACCTTCATTTAGAGAGGTGGTCTTTGTTCTCTCTAACCTGCAGTAGGCTTTTTGGCATAGTCAAGAGGATGTAGCTATTAAAACTAGGGGTGAATGACCAGAGTCCTGGGAGTAAAACCCATCATTTTGTCTCTGTATGTAGAGGATAGCAAATATCTATAACACATAAAATCTGTACACTTGAAGGGTATACCGTATGTAGGCTGTTCAGCGTCAAACAGACCTTGGTGTCTTAGAAAATGTACATGTGTTTCTAATCCCAAAATCCAGTATTTTACAAAAGAAAGTCCGTTTTCTCTCCGAAAGCGTAACCTTTGTCCCATGACATCATGAAGGGAACTCCTCCATAATCGCCAATGCTATTCAAATAGAAAGAACTTGGACAACTACTTTATTTATTTACCATATTTTCGCATTATATCATGCAGTTGGATGTTTGGTTGGCCTTCCAACACCACTCTCATTTATAATAATCGCCAAAATATGTAAAATTAAGGCAAAAGACGATAGTTTTAAAGCTATCTTCCGGATCGTCAACCACCAGTTGCTGTTACATTCATACACATGTGTACATTGAGCAGCCCACTGCTGTGTCGGAGCTGAGATATGATAATCTTACATTGACAAGACCAGCTTTGACATCGAAGATTATCACCATTTTTCATCTCATGAACAGTTCTGCCTATCAGTTTGTCAAAGACTGAAAAGATGGCACATATGAGACGGGTGCTTGGAAAAATTATAGCAGGTAGACTAGCACCGTTTGCTTCGCTGGTGACCAACAGCTAGTTGACCCACGGGTCATACAATCACGGCTTCCAATTTGACTGCAAAACTTTCGACTCGCTTCATCCTAACACTCACCGGCTGTTTGGAAAATAAAGCTTATCTGAAGTATTCAACCAATCCGGAGAAAGCAGTAAATACAAACACTTAGATCTGTAGGAACCAAGGAAGACAATGCATGGTGAAAGCAGGTCGGGTGTGGGAGCGATCGTTTTAACTAAGAAACAATTCACTGCCATAGCCTACAAAGTGTGCGATGTGTCACAATTGCTCGACTGCATAATGCATACTCCCTTCGCTGACATTTTCGCTGCAAACTGAGCTACCTGTATGCGAAGAATAACTGAGGATTTCTGCTGTTTACAGGAAAATATCACTCTGTCTGGTGAATAGTATGTAACCTAAACTAGCTTCTTTGGGCTGATTTATTTCTTCTAAAACGTGAAATTTGATTAATTCTGTATATTTTCATATAAGCGGAACTTGACCATGCCTCAAAGTTACATTTTTGCGGTCAATATCCTGATTTAAATACTCTGTAACTGTAGTCCACAGGACAGTCCCACAATTGTCTCCATTTATTCTAAAATTCCATATTTGTTTCTGATCGCATCAGTAACCATCACAAGTGTCTGATGATTTGCCCACTGTCTGTACCAGTAGTACTGTAAATATAGGAATGCTTGCAATGCTTCGTGGTCAAGTTACTCATATTCCATAAATGGGGATCGCCAGCCACACTAGGCGGCGCTAGTGCTCCAACAGGTAAAGAAGACGTGACGTCATAAAACGAACAATAATAACGTCGTTACATTATGACGTTGCCATTGTGACGCCCAGAAAAATGACATGGGCATGCGCCATTTACCTCGCTACATGTAGCCACCTGGCATCAGTTCGGGCTGGCGAACCCCATTGTTGATGTGATTATTTATCTAAACTACTATTTTGCAACCACTCTACTTGTATGCATGATCAAACTTTGGAAAAGTATGAAAACATGTTCACAACTCACATGACTCAGGTCTCCCGAGGAGTAAATCAAAGGCGATTGATTCGTCACTCACCTGAATTTGGCGTCGGGCTAGTTTCGGCGAGTGTTTCAGTCACTCTCCTGAAAATCTTCGTAAGCAAGTGAATTTCAACATTAGCAAGAAAAATAATTGACAACAAACACAGGATTCAGTAAATACGTGGAAAGTTCAAATCGTCATGATTGCAATTATTTGCTTGTTGAAACAAGTTGTGATATGACTCAGTCATAATGACAAATAAACCGACAGAACAGCGTTCTTAGTAGCGGCGGATATGGTGAGTGTCCAAGGAAAACTATAACTATGTACAGAAGCGGCAATCAATCCTAGTCCGAAAACAACAACCAGGCGGAAAGACACCATACATATTCCTGTAAGCGATCTTATGGACATTTTAGCAGAAACAGGAATAAGAAAAGCTTGAAAAATTAATACAGAATTTTCCGGGCGCTAAATATCTTATTCATTCTGAAGATTCCGCTTCGTCTCCATTTCAAGTTACATATTTGCACACAACCTTAGCGCGGCCATCCTTGGCAGCATGGTCTGCAAGCGTAATGGATAAACTCGAAATGTGACTGGGCGATTTACTGATTGCAATTTAGTACATGTATATTTAGTTCTGCCAAGGCGTGAGCCAGATACTATTTCATTGTAGGAAGAAATATTTTTCAAATGGAGATCATAATGAACTGGCGAGTGATTGATAACTCGCCATTTTTGAAATCCAGGTGAGTATGAAGTGCGCACGAGTGATCACTCGCCACCCATCGGGAGGCCTGCAACTGGTCAATCAATTCAAGCCTCTCAATATGGAAATTTTACTGTGGAGAGGCTGGCATGTTCCCTTGCTGATGTCACAGGCATGACGTCACTGATTCTACTCTAGTTTCCAAAGTACTTAGCGTTTTCTGTGGCTATTTTCTCCTCTTTCGGAAAATTGAAAAGAAAAAAAATGAGAAAAAAATTCTTCTCTTCTCAGTACATATTAAATTATGTATTTCCATAATTTTCAGTCATCTGAAAATTCCATTGAGGATACCCTTCAATAGGCAGGAGCTTCAACATGATGGGACTTATAATGTTATCTATAGCAGTAATCTGGTAATGGCACATGTATAGTCTCCAGTATGAACACAGTGGCCTAAGGTTTTATTCTGCCAACATGCCCTGGTATACATGATATAGACATCAGACAAAGCGATACAACACATTCACATTATCTGAAGCAAAATAAATTAAAACGCAATCAATTTATTCAACCATTCATCTGTTTGGGTGTGGTAGTAACTTTTTTTTACAAGTCTTCTGTGTTTCCCATGTACCTAAATATTGTACATGTTTTAGAATTGTAAAGAGATTTGGGTGTGTCACCTCCCAAGTACAGTTGGGTCTTGAACATGTCAAAGCAGACCAAACAGTAGCCTAGATATGTGTACAGTTCGCTCGCTTCTCACAATCTGAAGCCATGCACTCACTCCCCAGATTTTTCATTCAGAAAACAGTTATGGTGCTTGAATTACATATATATTTACTACCTTAATATTGATTGAAGTCAAAGTTATGAGTTATTGAACTTGAAATTAAACTTATTTTTCCTCCATTAATACAGCTGGCAATATTAAATTTATATAATCAACCAGTCTCACAGTTTGAACTGGTGACCCTTGAAGCTTTGTAGGCTTGCTAAACATATTTTAAAGATGTTAATATTTGTCAAAATTACTGTAAGTGGGCCATGCCTGTCTCCCATCAATGTCAATGTGTAGTTGACAATCTTGTATAATCAAGTAGTCCCACAATGGATCAGAGACCTTGAAACTTTATTGGCTTGGTAAACATGGTAAAAGAAATTTAAAGATGTTGCACCTCTCTATTTTTTACATGCTGTACTTGAACAGCATGACATGTTTCAAAGAGATTTAAAAGTTATGTCAGGAAATGAATGAAGTTAGCTCTATAATCTAAGAAACCTCATTCGCTTAAAATCTCTGAATCACCATAACAAATTTTGGAATTTAAACTACAATATCTCTGCAATCGTTCAGGAACTTAACATGAAAATAAGCAGGATTTTACACTAAATTTGGGGTACTTCCTTTGGGGACTGAATTTGATATATTGACCATATCTAAATAACATCATGCAAGCCTGAAAAATAAGCACCTGGCATGTCTAATAAATCCCCTGCAAATCAGAATGAGATAGCCCTTCTAAATATACAGATATTATGGGTAAACGGTCATGGTAAATACCATATTCTCTGATTGGGGGGAGTGATAGTTTAATTCAGGGTCTTATTTTCAGGCTTGATCATGACCGGGTATCTTTGAAGAATACTCACCTATGGAAATAATTGAGTGATTGCAGCAGACAAAATAATATTTAAAAACAAAATTAAGTTTATTCAGTACATTCATCTTGTCTGTATTATGTAGGGTACTGTATGCACAGTAACAGTATACAGTGTGGGGGTGGAGTTTGTCTGCACATATCTGTTCTACATCACCTGCTCTGCTTATATGTTCATGCCAATACATGTATGAAAACTGGCTTACATTTTGCTGGGATGTTTTGGGGAATTTGCCAACCTAAACTGTAGTATAGACAAAGTGCATGTGTCATGGCTACAATATGCAATTTTCCTCCACACTTGACATCCTAATTATTGAGCCTACTTACAGACAGCTCTCTATACATGTGTATGTATCTTCACACGGTCTCACCTCATACAAAATGCAGTTCCATTTTATTGTCCTCCGCCACGAAGTGGTGGGAGGACTTGGAAATGCTAGCCGTCCGTCCTTCCGTCCGTCCGTCCCTCCGTCCTTCCGTCCGTCCGTCCGTCCCACATCTTGTGAACGCGATATCTTGAGAACAATTCGACCAATCGACTTCAAACTTGAGAAGGTGCTTCACATCAGTTAGACGGCCATTGGTATTGATTTTCACTGAGGTACGTAATCCAAGATGGCCGCCATCGACCATATTGGATTCTGTCCGTCCCACATCTTGTGAACGCGATATCTCAAGAACAATTTGACCGATTGACTTCAAACTTGAGAAGGTGCTTCACATCAGTTAGACGGCCATTGGTATTGATTTTCACTGAAGTACGTAATCCAAGATGGCCGCCATCGACCATATTGGATTCTGTTCGTCCCACATCTTGTGAACGCGATATCTCAAGAACATTTCCACCAATCAACTTCAAGCTTGGGAATGTTCTTCACATCAGTCAGACGGCCATTGGTATTGATTTTCACTGAGGTATGTAATCCAAGATGGCTGCCATTGACCATATTGGATTCCATCCGTCCCAGATCTTGTGAACACGATATCTCGAGTACAATTCAACTAATCGACTTCAAACTTGGGAAGGTTCTTCACATCAGTTAGACGGCCATTGGTATTTATTTTCACTGAGGTACGTAATCCAAGATGGCTGCCATTGACCATATTGGATTCTGTCCATCCCACATCTTGTGAACGCGATATCTCGACAACAGTTTGACCAATCCACTTCAAACTTGAGAATGTGCTTCGCATCAGTTAAACGGCCATTGGTTTTGATTTTCACTGAGATACGTAATCCAAGATGGCTGCCATGGACCATATTGGATTCACTCCGTTCCACATCTTGTTAACACGATATCTCAAAAATAAATCAACCAATCTACTTCAAACTAGGGAAGGTTTTTCACATCAGTTAGACGGCCATTGGTATTGGTTTTCACTGAGGTACATAATCCAAGATGGCTGCCATTGACCATATTGGATTCTGTCCATCCCACATCTTGTGAACGCGATATCTCGAGAACAGTTCGACCAATCGACTTCAAACTTGAGAATGTGCTTCACATCAATTAGACAGCCATTGGTATTGATTTTCACTGAGGTACAAATCCAAGATGGCTGCCATTGACGATATTGGATTCCATCCGTCTCGGATCTTGTGAACGTGATATCTCGACAACAATTTGACCAATCAACTTCAAACTCGAGACGGTGCTTCACATCAGTTAGACAGCGATTGGTATTGATTTTCATTGAGGTAGTATGTAATCCAAGATGGCTGCCATTGACCATCTTGGATTTCACTCACCCATATTGTACCCATCTGTGTTGTGAACGCGATATCTTGATCTATTCCACTCATCGATTTATAAACCTCACCATCCACAAATCCATATACAACTACAGACTTACATTCCAGTGTTACACTACCCATTACTGCTTCCCAAACCTCCTCAAATTGTCTCAACAATTCCAGATGAACGTCTCTTTCCACATACACATATCAACTTTCCAAGTTATATTTAAGGAGATATTGGAAGCGTATATACTGTATGCTCTCAAACAGGCTACTTGGCGGAGGACCTGCTAGCTACTCAGCTTGTTAGAGATTTGAAATTGGCTCCTTAACTAGGCTGGCAAATGGAATTGTATTGCATTAAAATAATAGTGGTTCTTCATACATATTTCTTACAGTCCTGGAAAAGTGGAAAATCAAAATTTGAAATTGATATTCCAGACTTGGAATTTTGTTAAAACTTTATGCTCATCGAAAATTAACCACTCTGTTGGGTTCATTTCTAATTCACATAATATATTATGTTGAAATTCTGACCAATATTCATTTTGTATGCCAGGCAACAATAATAGCATTACAAGTACATGTACAGGGATTCATTGACGTCCGTTTTTACTACCGTTAAACGGTAGAAAAAAAATGTCAAAAACTGAATATAGACAGCAAAAAACTCAAAAGTGTACGTTTTGGACAAGAAATACTCAATGTTTTTGACGAAAACTCAATACTCGAAATGGTGCAAATTATTTCAGTGATGTGAAAATCATCGCCGATCCTTCGACAATTTGCGAGTTCTGCGAAACGTTCACAAACGGAAGTGGCGGTTTTCACATGTTTTGCTGACGTCAAGCGCTAACTAATCCTCGGAGACCTTTGCTCGATTATTTTTTGGGAGCCTCGAATACTCTCTGTAATGGTTCCCGACTGGCGCCGAAGGTATGAGTGTATTCTCCTTCGCTCGGCTGCTGATGCACAGCTACCTACGTTAAACCCAACAGACGAAAACAGTCTATGAAGGAATTGAATGCTAGCTGGCGGTCTGCAGACGAAAATTACACGAGGGTGAAAACGAAACCTGGGACATTTTGGATATCATTTAGCAGATGAATTTGATTCGGATTCGTTCATAATTAGAATGACAAACAATTTTCCCTAAGACAGAACACCGGGCAAAGTAGAATCAAGCGGTAGGAAATTTATGAAAATAAAATTGGATCGTTTCTGCAGAGACATTGCGTGTATGATACCCGTCATGAACAACAGCAACAACGCGGTCTAGCACTTTACGTTGAGAACATGCATTTCTTCAGAAGTCGGTTTATTTGAGGTCTAGATTTTAACTTTAACGGCATTGCATTTCTTGTTTATGTCCGTGACTCTTGAATTTTTTTTGGTAATTTTTATCTTTCACTGTAAAAACCATCATGGTATAAAATGAGAAAATGTGGTACAAAAATATCTGGAATTTCCTTATTTTTTTTAATGTTTTTGCGTATCTCACATAGCCTAGTCTTTATATAAAGGTTCATTAATAACAATTGTTGATTTACTGCTTGTCAGGGAATGCAGCAGGTGGCCAGATTTTTATTTATTTATTTATTTTTTTTTTTATGATTATTATTTTTTTTTGCAATGCGGAAAATTTCAATATTTGTTTCATATGCAATACAAAGATACAAATGAAATAAAATTAAGAGTATATACTTACCACTTACCAAACATGATTAGGTTGAATACTGCTCATCAATGGAGATAATCACTCGCCTGAACTAATTTGTGCTATTATATGTGTGCTAACCACCCTCCTCAGAATAAATGAGGCGATTTCAATTTTTCCCATTGAGAAGTTTACATCTAGTTGTGCAGTAACTAGCACTAGTGAAAATGGCAACTGGTCACGAAATGCTTGGTTCCGCAAATTTGGATTCTTTGGATTCTCGCAAACTAAACCACTAAGAATCCAACTGGATTCTCGCAAAATTTTGCGAAATTCTACCCCTGCAGTTCCTTTGCTCTGAAGTTAGACGGCAACCATGCGATGGACGTAAAGTAGAAGTCTGAGTTCAAGACATCATTCTGCTTGACAGCTGCTACATCTTACGTGAAAATCCGCTGATGATGTAAGGATTTTATAGCGTCTCTTGCAAGCGTTATATGATAATTCTCTTTGAATGTTTATGATAGTTTGTGATCTCTTACCGCTGTTGGTGTTGCTACAAACACGAGGTCAAAAAAAATGAAATCTATTAAAATAAGTGAGCAAGTTACAATACAGAACATGTGTTTTTTTTGTCATTCAGATGACCATTATCCAAATCACATTAGATAGCTCACCTTAGTACTACAGAAACTATTTGTTCATATCTTAATTGGTAGGGTGGTAAAAACATTCAAAAACTCAATATCAACTTGTGGGTGGGCCGTAAAAACTTGGAAAAACTCAATTTGAGCATAAAAAGAACTCAATATTTTATAGTGGGTAGTAAAAATTTGGACTTCTATGAATCCCTGATGTAGAATATTGCCATGTGATTCTGAAGAAGCCTATTGAATTTAAGGTGTAGGTTAAAGGTCAGAGTATTCCAAAACAGAATCTAACCTACATGTGGTCCAGTAATGTGAACATTACCCCCAGGAATGGGGCCTCATCCCATTGTGTCCTCGGGCCCCATCAGCTGAGTGGCCTTTCATGCAAGATTCTATTATTCATGCCTTTGTATTACTGAAAAGTCACTCGTCTAACAGGGCCTGATCTAGACTTTTAGTTTGGGCACCCTTACATATAGTGCAGAGTGTGATAAATAACTTCTAGTGAAATAGGCCGCGATGTGGGACTGTCGAAGCCCATGGAAGCTGTGGGAGTATTAAATGGGCTAAATACAGCCTGATAACTTAATATTTGACAATAGTACTTGCATTAGTCATGTTAGTATAGTTTTCAGCCTGTTCAGAGAGGGGATTTGCTAAAATTTTTTTTTCCATTTGGGCACCCAAATTCAGGGTGCCCAAACCCGTTATGGCGGGTTCAAAAACGGCCTGGATCAGGCCCTGTCTAGACTCATTGTTGTATCCAGAACCTTATTCTTCTCCTGTTCGTTTTGTGACACTTACATGTACATGGAAGATGGACCACTAGTTGGATTTAGTGAGGTTGGTGGGTGCCCACCATTGCTTCAAATGTCTTGCTGGGAAGCAACAGGAACTTGATAATGTGGTATCTAGCACTGTAATTGCAATTGTCTTTATTGCACAAATGTAAATGTTCGGTCTGGGTCTTGTGTGCGGTCCTCAGTGTTTGTTCGGATGTTGGGTGTCTGGTTCCATCTTGCTTCATAATTTTCTTCTTTGAAGCAACAGGAATGCAACTTGGCTGGGTGGTGCCTAGTTCATGTAGTTGGTTCTTCGCGATATGACTGAAATATTGTTGAAAGTGACGTTAAATCCTACTCACTCACTCAGTTGCACTATTACCAAGCATTGTCCCATTCCATATACCAGATATATTTTGAAAGTGTACATCTTCATGTAAATTAGCACATAAGTAATACTGGAAATGTTTTCACTCTGTGCAGGTATATTCCAAGAACAGTGAGGATGAGCCATGTGCCTGGTGGAAGGCCAAGATTAAAATGATGAAGGGGGAGTTCGCTGTCGTAGAGTATGTTGGATGGGACTCTACCTACACAGACATTTTACCTGTCGATAAAATTAGATCAGCAAATTCAACGTAAGTAAGCGGGTCAAGTGAGTACACAAGTCAGAAATTGGGCAGGGAAGAGACCAATACCACAAATGGAACGGCTTTTATTTTTAGGCCATAGATGGCCCAGTTTCCATCATCTTGTCAAACTTATTTTGCCTTACCAAATCTTTTCACACTCAGGATCTGTAATAATATGGAATATGGATTAAGCTCCACTTCAGAAATTTACAAACGTTTGACGCTTATTACATCTTTAATGACTGATGATACCACTGGAAATAGTATCAGTTGATTTACAATGTGTGCAGTTCTATGAAAATTTTGCAGTTGTTTCAAAATTCTCCAGTTCTTGCTCCAATTTTATTTTCTGTAATTAAACATTAAAACTCAATTGAAATCACAAAATTCACAACTGTAATCATTTGAATTGAAGTTTATTAATTTTTTTTGCAGTTCCTGCATTTCAAAAAATAGTTTTCATAAGTATGTGATAGAAGTACCCCAAGATCTGGCAGAAACGTGAGTATTGTTGTTTAACAAATATTCTCTGTTTTCTTCCCCAATGATCCTGTAACTGTGGTACTTGTGTAAGTGTGCACCATATTCAAGATAACAATGTAAATGATATAATATACTGAAGTTTTCTGCCCAACCTTCGACTCCTATTCTTTCTTTGAGGATTTGAAGCAGCTTTCTACAGTGAAAGAAGTCTTCTCTATCTCTTTTTGACAGATAAGAGAATGTATGAGATTTTCGGCAATGTAGCATTGTGACATGATTAATTGCGCCAGGGTTGTCATTAAGTTTTTAAGAAGCAGGTGAAAGGCATGGGAGTAGGCGGCCACAAGAAGTGACATTTACTGTTTCAAGTATAGAAATTATGTAGAAAGTAAGCGGCTGTTTTGGGCCATTTTGATCATAGTAGGGGGCCAAAAAGGGACGCCTACCGCCTTCTAAATACATCCCTGGCTCCATAATAAGTTCCGACATGCTTGTGGCGCTGTGCGCTACAATAACATTAATAACATTGAAATTGTTAAAATTGAAGTTGTAAAACAAAAAGCTGGGTTTGAATATGACATAATAAACTGCCAAAAGTACCACAGTTACGCTTTAACAATCATGAACAGTACACAGAAATCTAGTTAGACTGTTTAAGGGAGAACATTGGTTTCAATTCTAAACACTGGATTCAATTCTATGGCAGAAAGTACTGGATTTTCCTATGAAGTAGGCTACCATCTGCAAATTGTCCGGTAGTCAGTGAGTAAGTGAGCGAGTCCATCCGAATCCTTTCGTCGGCAATATAAGAAGAAACGTTGATATTAGAACCTTGATTTTTTGCATGAAGGTGCATTAGGGGACTGTTACCAGCAAGTTCTGAGCTGACCTACTTTAGATGAAAATTTCTGGTGATTTTTGATGAAAATCACTGGTGATTCTGACTTCGGCTGTGGCCATCTTAATATAGGCAGGATTTCAACTTGGGGCGGGGGATTTCCAAGAGGTCAGTGCGCGTCGGATTCCTAATGCCTGCCCTACTTCGTAGGTCCTGTGACGTTAGTCACACTGCCATGTGTACCAGTGTGCATTCATAATTATAAACCACAGGAAACTTTTTGCATCACTTCCTAGGCAGTTTGACTACCACAGATCACATGAGACCGCCATTTGTCACTTCATATACACAATGTCAACCACCTCGCTGAGGGTCTAATAACACCCCGGCCACCAGTCGGATATTTGGACCGGATTCGGGGCCTTCGCGCACATCGCCGGAATTGACATCATATATAGTAAAATAGATGTTTACTGAACATTTTGATTCCTTTTCAAGTCTGCATAATACCTCCGTTGACCTAGCATTAAAAAGAATTATCTGAAGATAATTTTCCCTGTTTATCTGGACAGAGCGTATGAAAAGTAGTTCGCTCATGTGCAACACTAAAGGAGTTGTTCGGCCAGATTCAAACTGAACCGTGCGTTGTTTGGTTTCCCCTATACGTCACAGCAACGTAGTAAAGGTCCACTTCCGCTATTGGTGGCAGGGATGGTAATGGAGCCTGCGAAATGGAGCATGCGCTGTCGGGAGGTTGACACAATGTATGAAGAGGTCTACTGTTTTCACCATCTCAAAACTTGAGTAGGCCGATTTATACAGGCCTGCTTACTGGATGAGTGAACCATATCATTTTATATGAGTCAAGTTTAGAGCCTTGAATTACTAACCATTCATTCCTTCATTCTATATGATTTCATTATTTCAGATGTGTTGAAGAATCTGCTCATAAAGATTTCAAACGTCACTGTGGTGCACAGTTAGTCATATTTAACCCTGAAGAAAGTGCTCTTATTGTATTGGTAAGTTATTGGAAGATAATATTACACAACTTCCGAGGGGTGCGAGGGAACACACAGAAAAGTTCAAATGAAAAATTGTTAGTATTAAGAGAAAACAGCAAAGTAATACATTTTTATTTGCACGACCAAATGTCAAACTGAACATTGTCATGATAAAAATCTGATTGACTTTCTTTCATACTACGAAATGTTAGCACCAGAGCAATAATAGAATTATGAGTGACTGTTTGAATGAGATTACAGGGTAATTATCCTGACAACTTATAAAAGCTCACCCTACAACTTGGATGAAGTGCCAACTATGGAGAGTATTTCTTTCTTAAGAGAAAGACTGCAAATGCAACCTGTAGCAACCACTGGGTCTACCCAAAACACGGAAGTCCTAGCCTTATGGTTGCAGATGTTCGATACTGAGCTAGACGAATATGACAAATCTGTAATTCCACTTCTACTCTTCGCTTTCAGTCGACGAATGAAAGTGTAGTTAAACGGGCTTCCATGTTGGGTGAGATGCATGTTAGAAACCTTCGACAGAAGTCCATAATTAAACAGAGAACAGAAGAGGCAGCCAAGAAATTACAGGTGAGAGACGGTATTATCTGTGTAAGTGTAATGCTCCAAAGCAGGTACCCACTGTTTGTGATGGAGGGTGTCTGGTTTCATGCTGCTTCGAAGATTTCTTCTTTGAAGTAGCAGGAACGCAACTTGGCTGGGTGATGCTTAGTTGGTTCGTCGCGATATGACTGAAATAATGATGAAAGCGATGTTAAATCCTATTCCCTCACTCACTCACTCCCTGCCCAACCATGCCTACAGACTGATGGAAGTTATAAAATTATAACATACAAGTGATTATATCAAATCTAAACTGTTCACAAAATAATACTTTGACCAGTAGTGAAGCCACAGAGTGTAATGACCTGTGTTAATTCATCTAACATAGCCCTTTACTATGTTTAACAACCTTCCTGCATTTGAGTGGCTGTGGTACATTAATAAAACTTAGATAAACAGGAGATTATGTCCCAGATAGATATATTAAGTATCAGCGAATATCGTTGCATCCCAGATTTTTCGCTCAATTTTGAATGTTTTTCCTGGAAAGCCAAGACATTAATGTCGATTAACGAGGTATCACTTAAAGCCACACCTTTGGATGCTGTTTGGGTGCATCTCAGTTGATCATATCAGAAACGCAGGTGGTTGGGTGGGTTCAGGTTCTTGTTGCTTCAATGCATTTTGCTGAGAAGCAACAGGAACTTGATAATGTGATGTCTAGCACTGTAATATCACTTGTCTTTATTGCACCATGTAAGCGTCCTGTCTGTGTCTGGTGCGCTGTCCTCCGTGTTTTATAGGGTGGATGGAGGGTGTCTGATTCCATGCTGCTTCAAAGATTTCTTCTTTGAAGTAGCAAGAACACAACTTGGCTGGGTGATGCTTAGTTTGTTCGTCGTGATATAGCTCAAATATTGTTGAAAGCGACGTTAAATTCTATTCACTCACTCATATCAGAAACTTCATAGCATCATAGGACTTTTGTCAAAAAACGGTGATTTCTTTGGTTCCTTTGGTAATCAATATAAGCATATAACATAAGCTCCGAATAATTTCTCCTACTATTGAATATGACCACGTATAAAAACAAAATGATTGTAGAGTACAAAGATCAAGTCTGGCTTTGTGGAAGAGTTCAGTGTTCTGGAGGATGTCATGGGTCTGGCAATAGGAACTCATGGAGCCAACATCCAACAGGCCCGCAAGGTGCCCGGCATCACTGCCATCGAGCTGGATGAAAACTCCTGCACCTTCAAGGTCCATGGAGAGGTAAGGCAAGGGAGGCAACCCTACACTGCCCTAATCACACAGTTGTCTTTTCTTGAAAAAACCTGCTATTCTGTTGTCAGAATCTGGCAATGTTATCTTGTTCTATAAAGACAGGATAATGAATTCGGAGACATTTATTTTTTTTTTGTACTAATGAACATCTCTTATACACTGATGATGTATATGTAGTCATGTGGACATATATTCAGTCTCGTTCATGTACTATTTCAGACAGAGGAATCTGTGAAACAGGCGAGAAGTATGCTGGAATTTGCTGAAGAAACATTTGAGGTTCCTAGAAATTTAGTTGGTAAGTTCATATGAAAAATACTTTACTGCAACATGTTAAATCAAGTAGAAATGTTTGTAGATCACAGCAATGTTTTATAATATTCCAATAATTAGGAATTCACATATCACATCGGGCAGTAAGCTATAGAAAAAGGCAACAAAGGAAGAAATTTGTTAAGGGCTGTTCCATTTGAAAATATGTACCCCCCACGGAAGGGGAAAAAAAAATAATATATTGGTGGGTGGGGTTGTCCAGAATAGAAATCTCTTGGTGGTCCCTCCAGGTAATAAATTGCTTCTCTTGGTGATTGTTTAAGCCTGTAAAAATATTGCTTCTATGGGTGGGCCCTCTACCAATATGCACTTTGTTATTTGGAAAGGGATTCCTTTTTAAGGGGAGACGCGCGTTGACATATCGGGGCTGAACAATAAAAAAAATTGAAAATGAGATTTTGTATTTTTTACGTCCATAATGTGCCCAATTTTCACATAAATAAATTTATTGGCTGACAAAATCATTGAAAATAGTTTAATTAATACCTAATTACTCGTGTTGTTAAACGGTCTCTGTCATTATTCGCCTAAAACCGCTGAAAACGGCAAGTTTTAGCCGTTGACAACAACCATTTCCAGGTATAGATCGTTGGCGTTGTTGTTGTTGCCGCATATCGTTGGAAAGCTGAAGTTACAAGCTTGAATTTGGGTTAGATCGGCAATCTTCGCCTCAATCCGGTGTATTCCCGAGAGAAAATATAGTCGAACTCTTACGGAAACATCCATATATGGCAGAAGCTCATTATCATACGTCTCGGGGTCTCGAAAACATCCTTTTATGGCGAAAGCTCATTACCATATCACTTCCGTGGATAGCGGAGCGTCCCGAGTGACGTCAATGGATGGCTGTGGGCATGCGCGGTCGGTCACTTCCTTAGCAACGGCTGAGAAGGAAATGGCGGCTGTTTCATCGCTTCAACTGTTTGAAGCGTGAAAAAACAATAAGTCATGCCTATGCACAATTTTTGTATCGTTTGAACGTGCCAAGTTGTCAAGGAAATAGTAGAAACGACTCATGGCTGTAGAAACCGAATAAAACTACAGTTTTTACGCTCCAGAGCGCCACTTCGATGGTGTACAGCCAAGCATTTGCCATTTTCTCTGAAATCAGTTTTCCGGCCGATATCGTTCCTTTGAAAAAATTGATTTCCCTTCCAAATAAAAAATGTGGGTGGGTGGGCTGCTATGATGAAAAAAAAAAATGCTTCTCTCCCAGGTTGTACTGGACATTTATTTGCTGTGCTTGGTGGAGGCAAGGAGAATTAATTTGCATATATTGGTTGTTGGGGTGTACAAAGTTTCCCTTCCGTGGGGGGTACATCTTTTTAAATGGAACAGCCCTAACAGCTTCACTGAGAGACTAACATTCACAGTAAAACCTGTTAATACTGACACCTGGGTAAACTGACTAACCGCTAAATACCGACATTTGTCATGGTCTCAAACTAAATTTAAAGTATTTGAACCTTGATAAACCAGAACCCGGTAAACTGGTTCCAAGCATGGTTGGTTTATACAGGTTTCACAGTATGCAGAAGTGTATGAAGCATGTTATACATTCGCTCTCAATAAAATATAAACATTTTTACTATATGACCGTGTTTTTATCTGTTCTTGTTACAGCTAAAGTTATAGGCAGAAATGGTCGGAATATACAAGACATTGTTGACAAGTCTGGTGTGGTCCGAGTGAAGATTGAGGGGGATAATGAGACTGATTCTCCCAGATTGGAGGTAATTCCCCAATTATACATACCCCTTGGCCGGTACTGGAAAAAGTGCAGGGTTTATTCTTATCATAACAGCATGTATTCTGAAAAGAAGTGTTGCCTACATGTACCTACTCACACAATCTCAATTGGGCAAAGGTATAGCATATGATGTTGAGTACACCAGTTCTCATCAGATCACCAAAAGGTTAAGCAACATTGCGTCCGGTCAATACTTGGATGGATGGCCAGATGCTGTACTGGCTGGGCTGATCAATGTCCAGGATAGTAAGAACTGTGAGTGATGTAGTATTCTGGCACATGCAAGCACGGTTGTGATATGACTGAAAAATTGTCCTTCTCACTCACTCAGTTGGGCAGAAACTTCCAAAATGTAATACATGTATGTAGTGGGAAAAAAAACAATTGAAATAATTTAAAAGATTATAGTAATAATAAACTTCTGAGCTATTCCTCACACACACATATGTTTAAAGTACAACCTTTCGACTCTGTTGCTGAAACCTTATTAAAGTGATTTTTTGAAGTTTAAGAAATTCAATAGAATAAAGGCTCTGGCATATGATTCGGAAGTGGGTGCATAAAATATATGTACCTGGTCTATAGCTCAGCAGTTTGTCTATTTCTATAATGAACGGACTCAAGAAGTATAAAGGAGCTTTTCCTGAAAACTGCACATGGGGAGGGGAGAAGAATACTTTTTCTGACCCCAACACCTAAATGATGTATGTGTATCTGTCCCTGTCCCAGAATGTTGTTAAAGTTTTTCCTGTCCACAGCTTCTCTTTCTCTGCCTCACCCTATGTCTCCTGAACTAAGCTCCCCCCCCCCCCCGACCCTCATATATTCAGGAAGCTTACATCATGTTACACTTATTCAACCCATGCAATATCCTCGGGAGGATGTCTCCACCCCTGGGGCACCAAATGTTAAATTTTGGACTTTTTTCTATCCACAGCATCTCGTGCTCGTCCCACGTTTTCTAAACTCAGCCTCGCCCTACCCTCTACCCTCAAAGTTGAAATTTGTGTGTAGTCGGCAATGTTGGAATAATTCGGGGGGCTCGATTTATCAGGCAGAGCCCCATGTCTTTTGGAACCGACTCAAGATACTCAAGTTACATCAGATATCCTTCAGGAAATAAATGCGCGAAGATGATTTGATTAAGCTGAGCAGAATTTGGCTGGGATGCAGTCTGATGGATACTGTATCCCAGATTTAGATGAGCCCTATGTTATATCCACCTGACGCAATGAGAAAAGTATCGGTCTCTATAGTCAACATTCAGTCTGATGAATACTGTATCCCAGATTCAGATGAGCCCTATATGTTCTATCCACCTGACCCAATGAGAAAAGTATCGGTCTCTATAGTCAACATTCAGTCTGATGAATACTGTATCCCAGATTCAGATAAGCCCTACATGTATGTTATATCCACCTGAGCCAATGAGAATGGTATCAGTCTCTATAGTCAAGTAGGAGCCTGTTTTATCTCCACAGGGCTTGGTGCCTTTCATCTTTGTGGGTACGCTGGAGAGTATCAGTAATGCCAAAGTTCTCCTAGATTATCATCTCTCTCATTTAAAGGTGAGTGTACTACCAGCAAATGTTCAACAAGGACATACTTTATCTGATCGAGTGATGAGAAAATGCCTTTCCCTCGAGGCTAAGTAACCCACTCGCTGAGTGAGATGATGGAGTTCAAATTGGTGAGCATAGTCAGCCAGTGACATCTCCCAAGGATTGTGACCTACTCAGCTCAGTTAGGATTTAAAATGTTTAATTTATAATTAAAAACAAATATAATTTTGATTACAAGTTTCAGTATGTAGTTTTGTCGACACCAAATGAGTCTAAAATCATTCGACTGTGGGAAGCTTAGTCGGGTGATTTTTGACATCTTTTACTTGACTGTTAAGTGAACCTAAAGGTATGCTGGTATGATATTGTTACATACGAATGAAAAAGTGGGCTTTCTTTTAGACTTTTGCCTATAACTATGCCATCAATGTTTATTTAGTTTTCTGTTATGCTTTATGTTCCTAACAGGAAGTAGAAATGCTACGGCAAGAAAAGTTGGAAATTGACCAACAATTAAAAAGCATATCGGGCCCTCAGTTGGGTCCTTATTTCCCACCACCATGGGATAGAAGGTAAGAAATGTTAATTATCTCCCTTGCCTAGAGTTCTCTCCCTTAGACCATGTTGGATTCTGTATACCAAATTGCCTGTTTCCAGCAAACAATTTTTCTCTTTCTTGATAATTGTCAATTTAAGGCCACAAAAAGTTAATTAATTTGTTCTCAGGAACTGCCGACTTGCTTGAAAACCTGCTGCCTGAAAATATTTCATTGCCATTTGCAAAAAAAAAAAAAAAAAAAATTCACTGGTGCCTAAGCTCTCAATGTCTGATCTCATTATAACAAGTTTAAAATCCACCAAGCCTGCATTTTTCACTGTAAAAAGGAATTTTCTTCTAGGAAAACATAATCTTCTCTTTTAAAACATAATAAAAACCATTCTCTTCCTGAAGAGAATACATTTCTTATATTCTTAAGGTGTATAGCTACGTTTTTTTAAAAGTCCACAGAGTTCATTCACTATCTCACATCCTAGCTCAGCACCATCCGCCATCTTCAGTAAACTGATTGAAACTCCACCAAAAGGTCTTCAATTGAAGGATATCACAGAATCTTTATTATTTAGTTTTCTTTGTTTCTTTTTAGTTTGAGATTGCAAGCCATAGTATATTCAAGATAAAATTGTTTACTCATTTAAAAGTGATTGTCTGGGAACCAATTGATTAATGTTTTGTGACCTAAAGGTCTTGTATTAATTTGCTGCTCAGTTAAGGGGAGATGCGGGTTGACATATTGGGGCTGAACAATAAAAAAATTGAAAATGAGATTTTGTAATTTTTATGTCCACAATGTGTCCATATTTCACATAAATAAATTTATTGGCCGACAAGATCATTAAAAATAGTTTAATTCATACTTAATTACTCGTGTTGTTAAGTCTCTGTCATTATTCGACGTAAACCGCTGAAAACGACAAGTTTGTCGTTGGTGTTGTTGATGTTCCACATGTCATTGGAAAGCGCAAGTTCAGCTGTAACGTGAATTTGGGTTAGATCGGCAATCTTCGACACAATCCGATGTATTCCCGAGAGAAAATATATAAGAACTCTTACGGAAACATCCATATATGGCAGAAGCTCATTATGATACGACTCGGGGTCCCGGAAACATCCTTTTATGGCGAACGCTCATTACCATATGGGTACTAATATGCTAAGGTGTAACAAACAGGCACTTCATGTTGAAGTCACTTATTACAGTTACATATGAAGAAATTTTAACTTCTGGAAATGCCACTATTTTGTCTGAGTGTTGTGGAGATAGAAAAGATAATAACAGGTTCAACTTCAAATTATTTGTTTTTAATTAACTTAATTAAGCTTGATTTGAGGCCAATATTTGCCCCAAGATTGTGACATACACCATGGTGACATCCAAAAGATGCTTTTATATGTAATAATACACATAGAAGATGACTTTCTTTGTAGTCACTAGGTGGAATGGATCTAAAGGTAGAAATTGATGCACAATTAAAGTGGCAAAAGTGTGATTTAACAAAAGAATTTTAAGGTCCTAACCACCACGGTTGGACGTAACACTTTCCGTCCTCCAATAAGCCCTCATTGTAGAGATCTCTAAGTACTCACAACTACATAGTTAATGATGCCAACCTTATTAAAATGAAAGTTATGCCCTTTCTGTCTTTTCATGAATGTAAAGTTCCTGACAAATGCAAACACATACTTAAAAAAATTAGATTTATCAAAAATCTTCAGATTTTCCGTCTTATGTTACGTCCGACATACTAATTATGCTAATTAACTTTATTTGCAGTAATATTTCATGGGGTTTGTGATTCCCCTTGCTTGTGTGATGGGTGACACATGCCCCAAATTTTATGCTTCCATCCCATGTACTTTAGCTGTACACTACCAAAATGCAGTGTCCATCTTCATTGCCTGCCAGTGTTCGTCCGACATAATCCGTCCTCGTTTGTCCGACACATAAGTAAATTTTCAGCATATTCTGAGTGCATATTCAGAGCAGACCATCAAAATACACACTTATAGTGATACCCAGTCATTTCTTCTCTGTACCTAAGCACTGTTTGGTTTGTGGTATTCATAATTGTAGTATTTTCAAATGTCGGACAAACAAAGACGGACAGGTTTTCCTCCCCATTTGTTTAACATTGTCCGTCTTAGTTTGTCCAACTATTTTGGGGCATAAAGGCATATTTTTTAAAAATAGTAAATAACTTTTATTTTCATATCAAGTTAAAGAACCTTGTATTCTTCACATAACTTTATAATTTTCAACATAGTTTATTTCAATTAAGTGCCTATTAATTTTAAAAAAGATACGTTTCCATCAGCTTTTCCGTCTTTGTTTGTCCGACACTTTGTCATGCTTTGTACTAATTTCTTCACAGATACGTTAAATTTTTCAAATCAAACACTGAAAGTGTTCATATATGTAAAATACTGTCCTAAAAGTCCCCTTGCAGTAGAAATCCATTTGCTATTCCCTTATTATGTATTGTTTTACCCCCCCCCCCATTTTCCGTCCTGTGTTTGTCCAACATTTTCAGTGATGCTGTACTAAAACAGGTCTGAGAATACTAACACACTTGAAGACTATGTTAACTCTATAATTTTAATATAGCTGAGAGATATCGCCATCAAATAATGTAAAGAAGAAGAGCTGTAGTCTATTTTATATTTTGAGCTTCAGTGTCCCATATTTGTTACACCTTAGCATATAAACACCCATATCACTCCAGCAGATAGCGAAGCTTTCCGAGTGACGCAGTCCGGAGTCTCTGGGCATAGACGCTCGGTCACTTCCTCAGCAACCGCTCTGAGTGAAATGGCAGCTGTTTGATCACTTCAACTGTTTGAAGCGTGAAAGAAACAATAAATCATGCCTATGCATAATTTTTGTATCGTTTGAACGTGCCAAGTTGTCAAGTTAATAGTAGAAATGACTTGTGGCTGTAGAAACTGAATAAAACTACAGTTTTTACGCTCCAGAGTGCCACTTTGATGGCATACATTACAAGCAACCATTTGGCTAGCAAATGTTCATGGCCCATTTTCTCTAAAACCAGTTTTCCGGCCGATATCGTTCCTTAGGAAAAATCGTTTGCCGCTATGGATCTATTCAGGGCATATTCCTGCGATATGAACACACATTATTACATGGTTTTCAGTGGTAAATTATGTTATGTGGCTATTACCTTGGAACCTTTTGCAGCAAATTTTTGCAGTGAAAATTATTACCAAGTTTGTAGTTGTGTAAATCTATGATTATCACAATAATACCATATACAAATTTTCATACACATATACATATGTGCATACACACTCAGTAAGGCCAAACCTTTTTTATTTCCGGATTAGCGGACATGCTGTAGCATTTTACCACTACGGAGGACGGGAAATAAAATAAAGAAAACCCACCTGAATTGTATTTTTATTTTCAATATCTACAACGTCGGAGGGGAAAAAATTGGACGTACATTACTGAGACCCCAATTTTCGACACAATGAGCTATATTTGCAATACCTTTCTGGTGACAGTTTGTCTCATTTCGAGGACATGTCCATCAGGACAGTTAACATGTTTGGCCGTTCTGATGCCCTCGTCGTCGACTGATGAATGGAGGGTGTTGATCCAAGCCAAACATAGATGTAACTACTCCGGAATTGTCTGGTTAATACCAAAATCGGCATTGCACAGTCGGGAGTTGGCCATCTTGTGAAGTCCGACTTTCAATTCTGTTGATCGATCGATCGTGGTATTTCCTGTTAATAACGTCCGAACTAACTTCCCCATGTATTGAACATGTTGATGTATCAACAAATTTGTTACTTAAAACTTTAGCGTTGTCGTGGATACGGACCGAAATCCATGACATTTTTGTCCACACACCCGTAGATCTGCTGGGTGGAAGTGGCCAATCGAAGTCACGTAGTCACAGGGAAAGAAGTTTTGCGGTTTTAATTAGTTATGGAATAATAAAAATAAGAAGATAACATCTTAAATTTTATAATGTGATGAAGCTGATTTTGCTCGTCGGCGGGGGGGAAAAAAAATCCCCAAAAGTGTTGGGGTTTTTTCTGAATGATTTGGGGTAGCCGTGTTAGTCTTTGTAGTAGACAAATAAACAAAAGGTAGCACCTTTGAGACTAACTAGTTTATTTCAACATGAGCTTTCGTAGACACAAGCCTACTTCCTCAGATGCAGTTTTTTTCTGAAATCAGAAAATCTCACATCAGCGGATCTGCTGATCCGGAAATATAAAACGTCTGGTCTAATGTTAAATATAAATGCTTGGTGCAATAAAATCAAAACACAGGTCAAACTATTTTTTCTCGTAACGTTTATTGAAAATGTCCTAGGTGGCACTGCTGGTGTGGTCCTAGTCACATGACCACCCTAAAAATTGCATACAATCATATTTTATCTATCTCTGCACCTGTACAAAATTTCATGGTCCTAGGTTTAGCAGAACCGGAGATCCAGCATATGCTTTGCAGTCAACCAGCCTCTCCCATTAATGGATATTTTAGTTTCGTCCTGTGTCAATGTTAAAATGTTCTTTGTTTCTGGTTTCTACAACCAGTTTAATCTTAGTAATTTTATCTGCTTAATTCTGCGATGGATAATCTGTGTTATTCTTTAACGAATAAAGAATCTTATCGAACAAATGCCATGAGGTGTAGAAGTGTAGTTATCCATTTGTTGTGCTTGTACTCGATGGGCATCTTGTCCCGCTTATAAAATCACATATCTCATGTATTCTTTTTGTCTTACTTGGACATGCCAAGTACCCCTAATGAATATCTTCATAACAGAAGACGTTCAGACTCGCAGGGTGACGATTACCGGGGACGATCTGGGCCACCCATGAGAGGGCGCGGCATGGGACGGGGCGGGAGAAGATGGGCAACAGAAAGATATTCAGGCGCAGGTATGAGAATTTCCCATATAATACACTATAAAACCTTTTTCAGGATAAGGGCTGTTCCATTTAAAAAGGCATGGGAGGGGAGGAAGGCACTCAATATATTATTCTATGCGTCAAAGGGAGAAATTCCCTTCAATCCATGTTACAACATTCAGAAGGCCAATAAAATTTCTATGGGTGGTGGGGTATAATTCAAAGCTGCCTTCCGCCCCTCCCATACCTTCTTAAATGGAACAGCCCTAACCGTGCTGGGATAATTCATCCCACACGCATATATGGGATGAATGCGTGCGACGTAGGCTGACCAATCATGATGCTCGACTCCATCTGCAGGCATGATGTGCTCTAGCATCATTTCTGTCAGTGTCATTCATGTTTTTACTGAAATACTGATTAAAGTAATGATTTAAATTGTTTGGGAAAAAGAATCCCATATTAATTGATCACGGAATGGAAACTTTCACTCTGAAGAAGAAAAATACATCTCAACTGAGCCGAGGGTGAGGTGTACTCATCGAAATGGGAATTTTCATCCCTTGATCAAATTGATATGGGATTCTGTTCTCCATATAATTTAAATCATTACTTTGATCAGTATTTTAGTAAAGTATGTGTCGTTGAGATGTATTTTTCTTCATTTTCATCTCGTGATCAACTTTTGAATCCTCTTGATCTCGGCTGAAATCATGATGACATTGAGATTTGGGGGAAGGAAACTCGTATAGTAAGATCCCAAATTATTTGCAACTCTTAAGTAAATTCGAGAATGCTCACATTTCACCCGGTCACGTTACTGCCAATATTCATTTCAGTCAAGAATACTTAAGAAACTTCAATACCATAGGGGTTAAAAAAGTTTGTTTTGTTCTGTGCATTCAATCTCCAGACCTCACCTTGTGTGTTAGGCAGGTTCCGGCGGGTTTATTATGTTCAGAAGACGACGAAAATGTAAATACTGTGTTTAGACATAACCTGCTTTGAGAATGTATTTCATGAAGTATGCTAGCACATGAAAATAGTAGCGAATGCTGATTTTGATGGAAGATGACATGACTGTGAGAGTGTTAGAAACTGGGGTCTCCATAACCCAGAACCTCTCCGAGAGCGGGATAAGATTTGTAACGTCGGGATGGTGAATATTAGTTTGATCATATAGGCTGCAATGCGCCTTTTAGGTGCCCTTGTGACACTTTCATTGACAGAATGCTAATCTGTGGTTTCTCATTGGTGGATTGCAAGTGTGAATCTGTGGTATCTCGGTGATGGTATGGTGAATGACTGAACCGGGTTACCTGGAGGTTACCGGTATGCAAACTTGATTTAGAGGGACCCAAATGGGATACCTAAAACCCTTAGTATAACATGTCTTTGAGTGTTTGTATAACATATCAGGACAGCGGTTATGGTAACCTGAATGGACTACCATGGAATATATTACATCACATCCCTGTATCTCGTTGTTAGAATGCTAGCCGCAAGTGTGAATCTGTAGTATTGCAATGATGGAATGCTGGCGTGAATCTGTGGTATCTTATTGACAGGATCCTTGTGTGAATCTGTGGCATCTCGTTGACAGAATGCTAGGGTAATCTTGGTATCTCTTTAATGGAATGCTAGCACGAATCTGTGGCATCTTGTTGATGGAATGCTAGTGTGAATCTTGTGAAAGAATGCTATCGTCAATCTGGTATCTTTTTACCCCTCGGTCGTTTTGGCCTCGGGGTATTGTCGATGCCATGTACGTCCGTCCGTTACCGCATTTTACGCAAAACCGCTTGAGACACCACCACCAAATTTTCAACACTTATTTATCTAGTGCTAAACCAGACGCCTATCGAAAGTGGCTCCCCTCGGGCCATATTTTACAGAGTTCTGCCCCTTTACAGATATATTAATTTCTATTTCTGTCCTATATGCCTGAATGGAACCAGCTATATCTGCAGTCTGTGTTCGGTATAGCTACTATAGTTTAGAAACTTATTACCCCTCAGCCCATAGGGCTTTGGGGTCCTGTCGTTGCCATGTACATCCGTCCTTCCGTCCGTCCGTCCGTCCGTCCCACATCTTGTGAACGCGATATCTTGAGAACAATTCGACCAATCGACTTCAAACTTGACAAGGTGCTTCACATCAGTTAGACGGCCATTGGTATTGATTTTCACTGAGGTACGTAATCCAAGATGGCCGCCATCGACCATATTGGATTCTGTCCGTCCCACATCTTGTGAACGCGATATCTCAAGAACAATTCGACCAATCGACTTCAAACTTGAGAAGGTGCTTCACATCAGTTAGACGGCCATTGGTATTGATTTTCACTGAAGTACGTAATCCAAGATGGCCGCCATCGACCATATTGGATTCTGTTCGTCTCACATCTTGTGAATGCGATATCTCAAGAACAATTCCACCAATCAACTTCAAGCTTGGGAAGGTTCTTCACATCAGTCAGACGGCCATTGGTATTGATTTTCACTGAGGTACATAATCCAAGATGGCTGCCATTGACCATATTGGATTCCATCCGTCCCAGATCTTGTGAACGCGATATCTCGAGAACAATTCAACCAATCGACTTCAAACTTGGGAAGGTTCTTCACATCAGTTAGACGGCCATTGGTATTGATTTTCACTGAGGTACGTAATCCAGGATGGCTGCCATTGACCATATTGGATTCTGTCCATCTCACATCTTGTGAACGCGATATCTCGACAACAGTTTGACCAATCCACTTCAAACTTGAGAATGTGCTTCGCATCAGTTGAACGGCCATTGGTTTTGATTTTCACTGAGGTACATAATCCAAGATGGCTGCTATTGACGATATTGGATTCCATCCGTCTCGGATCTTGTGAACGTGATATCTCGACAACAATTTGACCAATCAACTTCAAACTCGAGACGGTGCTTCACATCAGTTAGACAGCGATTGGTATTGATTTTCATTGAGGTAGTATGTAATCCAAGATGGCTGCCATTGACCATCTTGGATTTCACTCACCCATATTGTACCCATCTGTGTTGTGAACGCGATATCTTTATCGATTTATAAACCTCACCATCCACAAATCCATATACAACTACAGACTTACATTCCAGTGTTACACTACCCATTACTGCTTCCCAAACCTCCTCAAATTGTCTCAACAATTCCAGATGAACGTCTCTTTCCACATACACATATCAACTTTCCAAGTCATATTTAAGGAGATATTGGAAGCGTATATGCTGTATGCTCTCAAACAGGCTACTTGGCGGAGGACCTGCTAGCTACTCAGCTTGTTATCACACTTGTGCAATGCATAAATTGCCACTGATAAAGCTACACTTCCTTGCATGCTGTAATCCCAGCTCACGTGAAACCAAGTCTGTTATATACGGTATCCATGGATTTTTTGCAGGTTCCGATCCCAAACTCCCAGTTCCTTTTCGTAATTCATTATTGAGGGTCCAATTTTTTTAAGTGAATTTCGACGCAAAGAGCCTGTGATCAATCACAAAACAGAGGTTTATTAACATGAAATTCAATACCCAGCTATGCAATCGGATCGATATTGAGGCTTCCAGAAGCTTTTTCTAGGAGTATTTCCTTCAGAAATCCTTTCAAATTGAACAACAACAACAACACTTTCGTTTTTTGTTTCATTTGAGTTTTGGGTGCCCGTATGTTTTCCAAAACTAAACTGGCTCTAGATGCAGCCCTGATCCTACTTGACTAAAAAAAAAACAGGCTGAGGGGCCCACGCACCTTTTAGGTGCTTGCTTGCAATTCATGTTTATATTGTTGTATTATACAAGCCAACAAAGGATTACTGATGTAATAATCTCCGATTTTGTTATTTGTAGCTGAATGTACAAGTTATTTCTGCAGATCCGTGTTAGGTACAGCTTATTCGTCTCGGTTCTTATTTCACAGAGTGCTAAGTCAGATGCCTATCGAAAGTGGCTCCCCTCGGCCCATATTTTACAGAGTTATGCCCCTTTACAGATATATTAATTTTTATTTCTGTCCTATATGCCTGAATGTAACCAGTTATATCTGCAGAACTGTGTTCGGTATAGCTACTATATTTTGGAAACTTATTATGCCCCCCCTCTAACTAGAGGGGGGGCATATAGCGATCGCTTTGTCCGTCCGTCCGTCTGTCCGTCTGTCCGTCCGAATTTCTTGTCCGAGCAATATCTCGGTTAATATTTGATGGACAGGATTGAAACTTGCATGGAATGTGGCTAGTGCCTCGTAGATGTGCAGCGTTGAGTTTTTTCCGAGTTCCGGTATAATTTTCAAGAGTTATGGCCCTTTTTCTGAAATCTCTGTGAATGGGACTTGTCCGGGCTGGATCTTGGTTAATATTGTATGGACAAGTATGAAATTTGCATGATATGTGGTCAGTGCCCCACAGTTGTGCAGCGTAAAGTTTCTTCACGTTTCGCTTATATTTTCAAGAGTTATGGCCCTTTGTTCCTGAATTCTTCGTGAATTGAGACTTGTCCGGGCTGGATCTCGGTTAATATTGTATGGACAATTATGAAATTTGCAGGATATGTTGTCAGTGCCCTGTAGTTGTGCAGCGTGAAGTTTCTCCGCGTTTCGCATATATTTTCAAGAGTTATGGCCCTTTTTTCTTCAAATTTGTGTGAATTGGGACTTGTCCAGGCTGGATCTCGGTTAATATTGTATGGACAATTATGAAATTTGCAGGATATGTGGTCAGTGCCCTGTAGTTGTGCAGCGTGAAGTTTCTCCACATTTCGCGTATATTTTCAACAGTTATGGCCCTTTTTTCTTCAAATCTTTGAGACTTGGAGGGCTGGATCTCGGTTAATATTGTATGGACAAGTATGAAATTTGCATGATACATGTATGTGGTCAGTGACCCATAGTTGTGCAGCATGAAGTTTCTCTGCTTTCGGTTATATTTTCAAGTGTTATGGCCCTTTGTTTATCAAAACTAAAGTGAATGGGATATATTCATTTGTCCAGGCTGGATCTCAGTCCATAACCGATTTGGACCAGAAAAATGGCTATATTATATGTTATCCTACATTCCAAAGCAGACAACATAGGTCCTGAAGTTAAAGTATGAAGTTGCCCCAAAAAGAGTGAATTGGGTGCAAAATTCAAAGTTCACTGATCGCTTCATAATTTCACCACAATATACTCCCAAGGAATGTAGGTCTCATAACCAGGTCACATTTTCGGATTTGGCGAAAGCCCTGGCGACCATCTTGCATCGAAACATCGTATTATCACTTGTTGGCTGATACTTGGAATATGTATTATGTGAGGCATGGCAAAAAAAGTGACAGAAACAGAATTTTTATAATTATCCAAATTAGGCCTCCACCAACCAATAAACAACAGAACAATGGCGGGGCAGTGTCGGATTAAAGCGGAAGGGGGGGCATACAATTGAGCAATCTCTGATTGCTTCCTTCCTGTGTTTATATTGCTGTATTCTACAAGCCAACAAAGGAATACTCGCCTCGGCTTAAAGGTCAACCCAAACGCTCTGAGGTCAAAAATATAAAAAAATTGTCCTTTCGATTCTGAAAATAATGATATTTTTTTCATAATTTTGTGCAGTCTGGTTGGCGAGATATTGCCGTTTGAAAGGTGAAAATCGCTCTCCTGTCAATTCCAGCTGTGACGTCACGGAGGGAAGCCGTCTTGTATTCTCTATGTTAAAGCCGTATACCACAGTCGTATGTAGCTGCTGATTTCTGGAGATTTTCGGAGTATCGGGGCATCATTTTTTAAATATGCCGCGACGTTGTGTAGTGGGAGGTTGCAGTTTTACTACAGATGACGGTGTTAGTATTCATTTGTGGCCCAAAGACGAGAAAATCGCTGCAAATTGGACAAAATTTGTACGCAACACGAGAGTGTGGAAAGAGGGCCCGAGCCAGTACTCGTATAATTTGCTCGGCACATTTTGACAGAAAGACATCATTCGAGGACATCTACAGCGTAGCAGTTGAATTCGGGTACAAACCAAAACTAAAGAGAACAGCTATTCCAACTATCAAACGTAAGAACAATCAGAATGTGACGGCAAAGAAATCGGACAAGGAGAATCTATCACGGACATCGGCTGAACGAACCTAGCCTGCAAGCGAGGCCTCGGGCAGGGGGACGGCTGTACATGCCCTGCTCGCTCTCGCGTGGCATTTGTTGCTTGAGCACCTACAGGTTAGACTGGATGAGTCTCTATTTCATATATACACGTTTAACCATTTGTTCCAATGTGTCTTAATGTCTGTATGTTCAATTTTATTCATTCTATGTATGCGTTTTTAGCCAAATGTTGGCACAAACTTCACGCAAATAAATTATCTAAATTATATACTATTTAATAATAATAATAAAATGATCTTTCATAAATATATATACGTTTGATAAGTAAATAAATAAAAAACACCAATTGGAGTGAATGGCTGTAGATACAGAAGTGATAATTATACTTTCATAATCCCTTGACATTTGAGATTGTGAGAATATCATTCGATTTCAATTTAATTGAGGTAATTTGTCGAAAATTGAGCAAATGTGAATGCCGATCCACTCACCACGGCTTACTTTTCGCCATGAATGTCCAAAGTTTTTTATCAAACTATATAATTCTGAAATTGGTATTTCATGGGGATTATGGGAAAACAAACAAAATTCAAGTCGGACGTATATCAGTAGAGTTATCAACAGTTTACTGTCCATACTGCCGAATCCCGGAGTTTATCCCTTCGAAAAGGCTGCCTCGGTCAGTAACAACAACAACACAGATGTGCTCGTTCGTTACATCACAGAATCGTTCTACATTCAATACAGTTTGAAATATATGGACATTTGGTCTTATAGATGACGATAATAAGGTTTCCAGTCAAGTTGCATACCAATCTGTATTCAACAAACGACCTCTCCGAATCCTGTCGTCGTCAAGTTCCACGTTGTCAGAGTGATTGTCACTGTCAGAATCGGAGCCGTACGGCTCAAATTGATAGGGCTGAATTCCGCCGTTGGTCTGCAAACAACTGTTAATTTGCCCGTCATCATCCTCCTCTATGTCTATTTCATCTTCTTGGCGAAAATATTTCCATCTAAGCAGCTGATATCGCTGGAATCGACATCTGAACCGGAGCTCTGACTGCACTCGCTTTCCATGTTATCCGCTGTTTTTTCTCAGGCAACTTCCCTGCGTGGCGTCATCAACCCAGCTGTGAA